>JAMPIV010014791.1:177500-479447 GCA_024509875.1 Oreohelix idahoensis
ACAGTTTTACATTTTAAATGTTAGGTTATGTAACGGACCCCCTAGGACCCATTCAAACGTTTTTAGAAGTGTTCTTGTAGGAAGAGCCAAACTGCGTCTGTCAGCTTTTTTATGTTGTACAGTGGTCACATTACAATACTCTTGTTAGAGTCAACTTTTACAAGAATTGCTAAGAATTATGTATGTATATATATATATGTCATCATGACCCCTCAGCTTCCCAAGGAGTAAAGGCTTTCAAGAAACGTATGCCAGGTCTTCCTGTCCCGTGCCATCAGCTCAAGGTCTTCTCTTCATGCCTGTCTCCAGTTCTCTTCTCCATGGGTTCTTGGGTCTCCCTTTATCTCTATTACCTTGGGGATTCCAGAATAATGACTGTCTGCTACTGCTAACAACAGGTTTCCTCAGTGTGTGTCCTATCAATCTCCAGCGTCATCTTCTCATCTCTTGTTCCGCTGGCACTTGTCTGGTTGCTGTCAATTGCGAAATGTACCGACATTAAAAAAAAGTTAAGTTCAACACAAGATTAAGAGTCGTCAACTCAGATGTGAAGTCTATCCTACTGTATGGCTGTAAAACATGGAGGGAAACAAATGACAGACAGAAAGATAGTTCCATAAATGTATGATTGTTTAGAATAGAAAAATTGAAATGGTTCGACAAACCAACATGAATAAACTGATGCAAACAACCAGACAAATGCCAGTGGAGCAAGTTGTGGGGAGGAGACCCCGGCGTTGGATAGGACACATAGTATTACAAGGCAGTCTTGGGTCAGGAATTCCGATGATAGAAGAAACAGGGGCTTCCAAACAAAAAATGAAGAGTGATATTGTCGCGAGAGGGTTGACATGTTATTAAAATATAATATATCCTGGACAAAAAGTTTTTCAGGTGATACCAGGATAGTGCCAGATAAGAGTCTGGTCTTATAAGTAATACCCCCTTCTCTGAAAAGAGTAAGGGTGTATGGATATCAAAGGTAGGGTCAAGCTGTATAAGTTTCCAGGTATGATGTTAGTGTATTATCCTGGATCCCTATGGGCTCCCTCTCAAGATCCTCCCTTGATTATTGTATTTTTATTATTATTGTTGACTCTGCTAGGGGATATTAACAAAATTATTTCCAACAAGAACATGAACTCAACTTTAATAAGTATGTAAGTCTGTTGGTAAATATTTACAATTTATTTAGCCTATACCGTTTCTTTTTTCGGTCTGGAAAGTTTGAAATGAAATCAAATTTATTTACAACAATAAATCAATAAACATTGAAAATAATTAACAATATCAAAAGTCATTCACGTGTTGAAGGTTATCAACTGGATTAATTAATTATCTCCTTTTAAAGAACATTGATATGATACTAATGAGTTTTGTCACTATTTCTTGACTATGAAGCTAGTAATGGGTAAATTTATGTCCACACTTTTCATCATTCACTGTATGTTTATTTGCATCTTGTCTTTTAGTATAGGGGTATAATCTGGATACGCTGATCAGTGGCTTTGTTTTGCCACTTATCTTGTGTTTAGAGATCTGTCACTCTTCTGCCATGAACGAACACGTATTTTGAATTTCTCCAGGCGGTGGAAGCTGGGTTTCTGGCCCTGTTAACCACAAGGGCACTTGCACCACAGAGTCCAGCAGAGGTGGATGACTCTATAAAGTTTGTGTTTTGTAGTTGTCAGGATAGAACCCTCAGGCACACACAGACGAGCTGTTAATGGCAAACTTGATCTGCTCTCAGGTACAACTGGCAAAGGCAGTCTTCATTTACAAGTTACCGCTTCTTTCTGCTCGCTGTGTTTTTCAAATCTTATGGCCCCAATTTAGCAAGGGCAAGGTCTATTTATACTAGCACATCCGGCGTATCGGAAAGCAGGGGGCTAACGGGGTATTGCGAATCCCAAAATGAGGCATATTTTGTCTCTTTGTTCAATTATGAAAAACTAGTTTCCCCCTTATCTTTCTTATTTCTGGAGCTATTTTATTTATCTAAGGCTCAAATTATACCCTGAATTAATTTTTATATTCCTAGCTAAAAATCTTTTAGTCTCCTAAGTGCATTTTATTCTATGCATATTTTAAATACCTAAATTAGGGACTAACCCGATGTGTCGAAGCCGTTCCACTCAATATATCTCTCTTAATAAACTACTTTTCGTGGAAGTCTTTACACCTACCTCTAAAGTAACATTCCTGTTGTAGAATTAGAGACCTCGTCCAAGTGGTACTTCTTTCCTACTTAAGTAATTAATTTGCATCCTTCACTCGGTTGCACAAATGAGGACTGGCCATTTTGCCTGTCCAAGGCTGTAGTAAACACACTAATACGGAAGTCTTTCCATTGGCTAGTGTATCATACAATTTCTACAATGTATGGCGCGCGGTTTTCGTCAGAGTTACTCAGGATTATACAGAAGCTGTGTTGTGAAACAGACTAACTCACGACAGATATAAATGACATGATCAAGTATTGTTTCCTTTTAAATAATATTAATATTATATTCTTGCCTCGAAATAGAGTAGTTATGAAGAAAATAGTAATGAAAATCTCAAAGAAAGAATCAGATGTTAGATACAGCAAATCAAATATTTAAAGTCAAAGGCGATTGTGAATAAAAGTGATTAAAAAGAACAAGTAAGAATAAAGAAGCTCTATTTTTATGTGTGTAACGGAGGGACATTAATTGAGGCGCTGTTATCTAGACCCTTAAATAATCATTAATCAAACGCAGATCAGACGATAGCTGTGACGTTGCACGGAGATTACTGTTCTTACAAAGGTCAGTCTCCAGCCACTGATAGATGGCTGCTATTTCAATTGTTCTTTATTGCATGGAGTCCCACAAGGCTCCGCAGAATACAACGATATTGATTAATTAACACAAAAAAACAAAAAGGCAGAAAAAAAATGAAAAGAGAAAGAAAAGAAAACAAATGGTGTAAGATTGTTTGTTTAGTTTTCTCAATTGAAATAATAATACCTTGTACCTAAGTTCTGTCATCATGACATAGACATCTCTGTTCGTTTCACAACACTTCACCCGCCAATCTCCGCATTGTAGGTCAGCGGGTCTAAACAAATAAGAAGGGGAAACCAGAGCCTGTTTTTCAATAAATAAATAATAGTGCCTAGTTGGCAGAGAGAATAGTTACGATTCACTCCCGTAGCTAAACGGTGGTGTCGTTCGGAAGGTCCTGGGTTCGATTTCCGGTAGGCCTATCACTTCTGTCGTTTTTCCTGTTGTCTAGTCTTCTACTTCTTTATTTCTCACGAGCGCCAGAAACATACCTTTGTGTGTTATTTATTTATTTATTATTTAGGGCAAGGGATCTACTATGTCTTCTGTAGCTTGCCTTGATGATTCACTGATAGACTAGTTCCTGCACACTAACCTCATTTTAGTTGCATCTAGCGACCTGCCGGAGTAATAGCTCTATTGCTTAACTATCTTTTCAGAGACCATTGGGAACTGCGCACTATTTAATACGTAACAATATCTTGTCTTGATTACACCATCATGTGTTTTTTTTTCCAGACAAACATACACGTCTTTATTTACCCCCTTTTCATTTTCTTCCCTTTTAACTCCTATAACTTATGTTGAGAGTCTGCTTGACTAAGTGGTTAGTGCTGGTCTCTCGCGGCGAAGCTGATGGGTTCTATTCACGGTATCCAGACGCTCCAGTCTACCAAGCTGTAAATGGGTACCTGACTTTGCTATTGAGTTATGGAAGGAAAAACAGCATGGAAGGGAACTATGCACCGCCACTTCTCGATAGTGGAGCTAGTATGGTGAAGTTTCTAACATTTCACTCCCCTACGGAAGTATATGTTATGGAACTACCAAATACTTATAGTTGTGAGTGGACCGACCTGATCTCGGGTGAAAGCATCCAACTAGCCAACTAATGACCCATCAGTGTTAAAAGCCCCGCAAACCTAACGGCGTGTGTGGTACTTAGTTAACGAACTCACAAATTGCAAGAAATACTAAAAGTTATACTGACGAAGCAATCATTAAGTACCTGATAATACAGTTGCTTCGAGGTCTCCGTCTGCAGCCAACTTTTCATAATTCCTTGGCGGTTATCTCCTGCCATCGTCTTTGTGAGCACGTGTTTGTCCTTGTATGTGATCGTGTTTATGCTTTGTCCCATAATTTGCATTTTGTAGGTGACCAGTATGTGCTTTCAACCATACGTTCAACAGAAATGTCGTATACCTTCTTTACTTACAACCAGTGATATTATCTTTATTCATTTTCTCATGTCTCTTTCTTAGCTCTATTTTCTTTCCTTTCCCCGACGAAGGCCGTGAGGCAGCAACGCGGACAATTTGTCTTTTGTTCTAGTAAGACGCATTACCCCTTTCAATATTATTTTATTTTATTTTTTGCTGTTGCAATAAACCCACCGTTACTAATGTTGCCGAAAAGGTCGGCAAAGTGCGTTCGTTAAAAGGGTTGGATTAATTAGTTTTCCCGTCAACGGATTATTGCTAGACAATTAATAGTGAGGCTGAATTGATCGTCTTGTTAACTTTGCAACATTTTATCCTGGCAAGCTGTCGCCTCTATGTCGTGGGATTCAGCTCGAGCTGTTTGTTTTGTATTAGTATGTTATTTGCTTGTGGTTAACCTACATTACGTCCAGACCTTGACAACGTGCATGTGTGTATGCTTGTGCGCATAAGTGTTTGGGGTGAGGAGGCTTGAGAAGATGGTCCCGGTAACAACAAGAATCATATCATCTTGACCTTTGGGGAAAATGTTCCTAATCGTTAGTAGGTATAGTCAATAATGCACAAATGGTTTTTTTAAAAACTAATTACTAGACAAATATTAATTTTCTGGACATAAAGAAAGACCACCATCATCATCTCCACCATCATCATCACCACCATCATCATCTCCACCATCATCATCATTCCGAGTGATGGTATTTAGGATTACAATTTTTTTCTTTTTCCTCCTCGTTCACTCTCAGACGTCGTCTACTTGAATATTTTCAAAGAAAACAGTGGTCAACTTGAGGCTACGTGCATCTCCATAGAATGTTTCCAAGAATGGTAGGCTACCACTTGAATTTCAAATTTCATCATCATCACCACCATCATCAACATGTTCAAGAACATCTTCATCTACGTTTTCGCTCCTAAGGAGCATGGAGCCATCACTGTAGATGTCGCCACTTGAGGAAGCCTACACTAAAACATAAACTCTTGCAGCTGTTGTTTCTACAGCAATTTATTTTACACAATGACGTCATCCAATCTCACGTACAACCTCATATTAGTCGCCATTTACGACATGCCTGAGGGAGCAGTGTCTCAATTCTTTCTTTGTCTCATTAGAAACTACTGGGAACATCATTAGAAACCCGTGGGAACATCATTAGAAACCCGTGGGAACATCATTAGAAACCCGTGGGAACATCATTAGAAACCCGTGGGAACATCATTAGAAACCCGTGGGAACGACATCATTAGAAACCCGTGGGAACATCATTAGAAACCCGTGGGAACGACATCATTAGAAACCCGTGGGAACGACATCATTAGAAACCCGTGGGAACGACATCATTAGAAACCCGTGGGAACATCATTAGAAACCCGTGGGAACGACATCATTAGAAACTACTGGGAACATCATTAGAAACCCGTGGGAACGACATCATTAGAAACTACTGGGAACATCATTAGAAACTCATGGGAACGACATCATTAGAAACTACTGGGAACATCATTAGAAACTCATGGGAACGACATCATTAGAAACTACTGGGAACATCATTAGAAACCCGTGGGAACGACATCATTAGAAACCCGTGGGAACATCATTAGAAACCCGTGGGAACGACATCATTAGAAACCCGTGGGAACATCATTAGAAACCCGTGGGAACGACATCATTAGAAACCCGTGGGAACGACATCATTAGAAACCCGTGGGAACGACATCATTAGAAACCCGTGGGAACATCATTAGAAACCCGTGGGAACGACATCATTAGAAACTACTGGGAACATCATTAGAAACCCGTGGGAACGACATCATTAGAAACTACTGGGAACATCATTAGAAACCCGTGGGAACGACATCATTAGAAACTACTGGGAACATCATTAGAAACCCGTGGGAACGACATCATTAGAAACTACTGGGAACATCATTAGAAACTCATGGGAACGACATCATTAGAAACTACTGGGAACATCATTAGAAACTCATGGGAACGACATCATTAGAAACTACTGGGAACATCATTAGAAACTCATGGGAACGACATCATTAGAAACTACTGGGAACATCATTAGAAACTCATTGGAACGACATCATTAGAAACTCATGGAAACGACATCATTAGAAACTACTGGGAACGACATCATTAGAAACCCCTGGGAACGACATCATTAGAAACTACTGGGAACGACATCATTAGAAACTCATGGGAACGATTTCAATAGAAACTCATGGGAACGACATCATTAGAAACTCATGGGAACGACATCATTAGAAACCCCTGGGAACGACGTCTTTAGAAACTCATGGGAACGACATCATTAGAAACTCAAGGGAACGACATCATCAGTGTGGTGTCTGCCCATGCACACCACATGTTAGATTTATTGAGTTGGAGTCAGTGCTGATAAATGCGGCACTATTGGGAGTATTGAAAGTGAGGTGCACCAGAAAAATGACGTATGAATGTTTTGTGTAGTTAGGTTTTTACGAAAACCCTTGAACAGTGTGGCAGCTGTCTTTTGGCTGTGTTTCAATTTGCGTTCCAATGGGAACCCATTACGAAGTGTTCCCCTTTCTTAAAGTATGTGGACTGTATAATAAAAGGGATACTCTTGGAACAGGGTTAATTCTGTCATGATGATTTTCTGAGAATATGAATCAATCTTTACGAACGGATATGTATGCTACAATGTATATAGGTTTATTAAAGAAAATTAAGTTCGTTTATGAAGGAAAACTGTCTTATTTCCTTCTCGTTGATTGGGTCAGTTACAGAGCCCGTATTTATGTTGTTAGATTTCGGGAGAACGCACATAATCGTTAGGAGATTTCACCCGAGACGTAATAGAGCAACGAGCAGTAATAAATAACAACAGAAGGAGCAATCAAGTACAAACCAACATAATGAGTATAGGTTTCGAGTGTGGACGGGGGAAGCTATTTACCTGAAATAATAATAAAACGAACTCAAAATGTGGAGAGAGCGCCCCACCTCAGTTTTGGGGGCTCGTCCGTTGGATTTGCAGTACAGATAAAGGTTGCTCATGCCATTTGCAGACAGTGTCCTATTTTGGGACAATATCGGGAATTTTGTATCAAACTGTCACTGCCACATTATTTAAAACAGCAAGGTAACTTTTTATGGAGCGGCAGCTCTTGTAATGCAATATCGTGCAGATGTGGAATTTGCAGTATTCGTATACTAGGTCATGCCCAGACCTGGGACCGTACTTGAGGTTCAGAAAAAACATTATATCCATGACAAGATCGTGCATGCTTATTTGCCATGAAAAAAGATGCTATACTAATCTGACGAATATCTTCACGTGAGAAATATGAATCTTGGATTGTACCAGTTGGTCGTTTCGCTGGACGAATAGACTCTGAAGTGCTACATCTAACCGTTAGGAAGTTGACACGGTCACCTCATCATTCAATTCGTTCACTCGTTTTTCCAGAAGACATTTCGTCTCGAACATTATAAATTGACACCGTCTCTGCAACGTGTCGTACACTAGTGAAGGTCACACATAATTTTTCGACGTTGAATTCATTTACAAGATTCCTATTTAATTGAAATCTCAGTGGACGATTTACAAGAACGTTTTCAGATTACGTCAACATTTTTGGTGATGACTACATTGTCCATGCTGTGTGTCAAACTATTATTGCGTGGAACGATGCATTGGAGTTACAGCGAGGAGTGGATGCTCATGATCGATTCAGATAAGTGCACATATGTTATGTAACGTCATGGTTGTTGGTCCTATCATTGTCGGGCAAATATCGCTTCTTTTATGTTATATGTTTCTTTTCTGTTTCTCTTGCGGGCGGTTGGAACGGGGACGACACGGAGACATTTTCTGTTTCAGTGTCGTTGATCTATAGGGTGATTGCATTAATGTCTTTCAGGGATTCAGCATTTAGTGCTGTCGTGATTACCGCTCTGTTTGAAATTAAGGCTTTCATGCGTGTTAGCTGTGCCGTGATTCGTCGTATTTTTTTATAATTTCAATTTTGTTCGGCATATTAGTCTTACGTGGGTCTTTCCTGGCTATCTTTTGCAAGATTTACAGTAATTGTATGTGGATATGTCGTCGTGTCTCGTTTGTTACTGGTGGAAACTTCAATTTTCTTTTATCTTAGAATTTTCGACTTTTTACATGTTTATCTTGCTCTTTTTTTTTGTTTCCATCCATGTCTGTCATTATTCATGTCATGTGGTAATTTTCCTTTGCAGCATACAAATGAAGACATTTTTAAAAAATTAACTATAATTCAATAACATTGTTTTTTATATACGATTCTTGTGGATAACAAGAAGCAGGATCAAACACGATAATTATTATATTAATAAGCGTCTAAGTGAGTTGTGCAGGTGATATATATATATATATATATATATATATATATATATATATATATATATATATATATATATATATATATATATATATATATATATATATATATATATATATATATATATATATATATATATATATATATATATATATATATATATATATATATATATATATATATATATATATATATATATATAAAATTTATAAAGGACAAGCAAGGCAAATTGCTTACTGCCCCGAAGGAAGTAATGGGAAGATGGAAAGAATATTTCTTAGAACTCCTGGATGGTGAGCATGGTGAAGCATCAGAAATGATAAACACTAGCACAGAAGAGAAAACCAATGATGGTGAAGATGACATAAAGATGGAAGAACTGAAGGCAGCACTAGAGAAAATCAAGATGGGCAAAGCAGCAGGGCATGATGGTATAACACCAGAAATGGTTAAGTTCATGGAAGCATCAGGCGACCTATTACTCTTAAGGGTTTTACAGGCAGCGTGGTACAACAAGACAATACCAAAGGATTGGGAGATTGCCATCATAACACCAATTTTCAAAAAGGGTGACAATCGACAGTGTGGAAACCATAGAGGCATATCCCTTCTCAGTGTCCCTGGTAAAATCTACTCTAGAATCCTAGAGCAGAGACTCCGACGCCTAGCTGAGCCACAATTGGATGAGGTCCAGTGCGGATTCCGAGCAAACCGAAGTACTCAAGACCTAATCTTCACACTCAGACAGCTGAGTGAAAAGGCCCTTGAGTATAAGAGTGAGATGCATCTTTGTTTCATAGATCTGGAAAAGGCGTTTGACAGGGTCCCCTGGAGCAAACTTTGGGACTGCTTGGCAAGGAAGAATATTCCATCACCTCTGATTCATGCTATACAGAGCTTCTACAAGTCTTGCAGAAATTATGTGTGGACAGCAAACCATAAGTCGGAAGAGTTCAGGACCACCACTGGTGTAAGACAAGGTGATATCCTATCACCTTACCTCTTCATACTCCTTATGGACGATGTGGCGAGAGGTTTTATTTTGGCTCTTGGATCAGTATAGTACTGACAATTACAGAAATAGGATTTCTGCAGAAAATGGTGAAGTCCCAGTGTCTGAGAGGACTACTGGTATCACAAATTAGTTACGGATGTGAATGATCTGATCTCGAAACAATAGTATAGAGGAGACCGACATAAAGCGCCACCTCTGCTGTGTAACCAATTGTGATATTAAACAAAGCAAGGAAACATATTTTTACTTAACAATGATAAAATTGACAAGTCGTTCAAAATACAATTTCCTTATATTTTATTTAGTATATATACACTATCTACTCTTGTGCTGAAAGGTGAATGTTGCAAAAAAAATGGAATGAAATGAATTGGTAAGTTTACATATGATTTACAAATATTAATATTTATAAATATTACAACACGTTTTCCAATTATAGGAACAAAAAATTATATCAGCGGTGCTGTTAATTAAGGATATAACGTTTATCAGCTATGCTGTTATTTACGTATAATTTATCCACTATAATCTTATTATTGTCTCTTGCTACGCTAACTCACGTTTTCTTCATTGACAGTTCTATGCTCACAATGCCGACAGAAATGGTACTAATGTGTACTCATCTCTCTTAAGTCTGTTCTTCTTTGTTTGGTTCACACCACCGGCAGAGTATCGTTCCTTTAGCCCACCCAAGACTGAGGGGGACCAAAGATGTAGAGTCTGGTCAACCTCTATGCTCCTGCGGAGTTCCAGGCAGCGGGATTGACTCGAACATACGACCTCAGGTTTTTAGGACACAATTAAACCTGTAACAAAGCAAAAATAGGGGCTAATTTCTGTCCTCAAGCCCACCTATTTCTAGTGTGAGTGAAATGAGCGTGTCTCCGATGTATGCATGTGGGATGAATGACAACATGGCTCAGTATGATTTAGCAATAGCGAGACAAGACAGGTGTCTACTTGCAAAACATTCTTTCTGATAAACTAATACATGGATACATTCAATAATATAGATTCAATACATGAATACATTTTATACATGAATACATCCCATAATATAAATCAATACATGAATAAATCCAATAATATGTACACCTAGGTGTGATACAACAATGTCCTTCCCCCTATACTATATCACGCCCTCTCTGACAATAGCTGGTAACATATATCCTAACAATATTGTTATGTTCTTATGATAGGAGTATATGAGACGAGGACTGGTTGGTGATATATCAGGTTGGAGTTATAGGAGACAATAGATTGGAGTTAGATGCGACAATAGAATGAGTCCTGACAAGGACTGTTTTGGTTATATTGGAGTTGGTCTTATCTGAGACAATAGATTGAGTTATAGGAGACAATAGATTGAGTCCTAACAAGGACTGTTTTGGTTATATTGCAGGTTATAGGAGACAATAGATTGAGTCCTAACAAGGACTGTTTTGGTTATATTGCAGTTTGGAATTATCAGAGACAATAGACTGAAGTTATAGACTGACAATAGATTGAAGTATAGGAGACAATAGGTTGAAGTATGAGTCCTATTAGTCTTCGTCTATTCAATCCTAATAGGAAATACAATCATTATACTTAATTCCCCCCAAGATACAATCAGTAACCTGATAGGTAGTATAAATGACACACAACAAATACCAACGGTTATCGTAAAAATATTTACCCTCCTAAGATTTTAAACTGGCCAGGTTTTGACGCGACTTAGTGAAGTAGGTTGCAGGTCGATGCCCTCAGGTAAGTTACCATAAATCAAGGTGACAGCTTCTCCCTCTTCAGTCTGTATCTCTGGCGTCAAGTTCGGGGTTGCGTGGTTAGCATAAAATCCGCCCGATTATATAGTCAAGTAACTACTTGAGGAAAGCTTTCGGTTGGTTCCTGGCGGAGCAAGTTGATTGGTTTCCTCCGGTTTTGTACCTGGTCTCATACAGCCTAATTTTATTCAGTTTTCATCGGCCATCTTGCGTGAACAAGATGGCCGTTAATTTATTCTGTCTCAGAGACTGGTGAACGTTGATCGTTGATTGGTTGAAGCAAATCTGTATCTCGACATAGTGATTAACAAAGTAGTGGGTTACACTTCGTTTCACGACATAGCCCCCTCCTTTCCTAGCTGTGACTTGTCATAGCTGACGTGTAAACCCCTGCTGTGGTTAATCCTTTTGCGTCTGTCCTTCCAGAGTACTAGGGTGTCGACTTAAAAAATCAGCTCCTACATTGTCTCTTCCCGGAATGTAATTCACGGTAAAGGAATAAGGCGCCAGAAGCAGACTCCACCTTAACAATCTCGAATTTAGCTTTTTAGATGCAGCCAAGAATGTTAAAGGTTGGTGATCGCTTTGGACAATGAAGTGTGTCCCATACAGATAAGGTGAAAATTTGTTGATGGACCAAATTAGAGCTAAACATTCCTTCTCTATGGTCGAGTAGTTCAACTCAGCTGCATTCAGCTTCCTACTGGCGTAGGCGACTGGTAAAAGTTCCTCCGGCTGGGCTTTTGATTTCTGCAAGAGAGTTGCACCTATCCCTATACTGCTAGCGTCCGTCCTTAATACAAATTCCTGTGTGATATCGGGTAGTGTAAGGATTGGTTTGCTGGTGAGTTTTGCTTTTAGCTCTGTGTAAGCTTTTTCACAATCAGCATTCCATTTGATTTTGTCAGGCTGTCCTTTCTTCGTTAAGTTGGTTAATGGTGCACACAGAGAGTTAAAGTGGGGTATGTACTTCTGATAGAACCCACATAAAGACACGAATGATCTCACATCTTTCTTCGTTTGAGGTCTGGGTGCCTTCTTTAGCTTCTCTATATATTCTTTGGGTCAGGAGACATATGACCTGTAGAAATAGTGTGACCTAAGAATTCCAACTCCTTACAACCGATATAGCACTTGGTTGGACGTGCAGTCAATCCAGTTTCTCTCAGTCTGTCGAACAACATGGAGAGCGCTACTATATGCTCTTCAAATGTGTTGTTGCAACAAGAATGTCATCCATAAAGTTAGTGATATGGGGATTTTGTAGAGGTTCCAATAATTTCCTCATCATTCTTGAAAAGATACTTGGAGCATTTTTCAGCCCAAAGGGGAGTACATTAAACTCGTAGTGTCCGTCTGATGTACTGAATGCCAGCATTCTCCTAACTTCTGGTTTCACTGGTATTTGGTAGTATCCCTTGCTTAGATCTACCTTCGATAAATACCTAGCCTTACTCAGTGTAGAGAACAGCTGGTTGGTGTCAGGTAATGGGTCCACCTGAGATTCTGTGATCGCATTAAGCTTCCGGTAGTCAATACATAACCTGTGTTCACCACTCGGTTTTCTCAATAGCACCACACTTGAGCTATAGGGAGAGTCTGACTTCGAGATAATTTTCTCCTTCAACAGATAATCAACTTCCTCCCTTAGTGCTTGGGCTTTCGCATAGGGTATAGGGTATGTTCTCATGCATACTGGGGTAGGGTCGGTAACCTTCATGTCGTACTCTAACAGATTCGTACGACCTGGTTTATCTGTGAGCACATCAGCATGGGTTTCCAACACTTTCTGAACCCTCTTCTTCTGCTCTGGAGTTAAATGTTCACTAATATTTACTTGAACATAATCCTCTGTAGTTGTGAGTGGATACTCCATAGAGTGAAGTGGTTCACCGTGCATTTCTGTTGCAATGGCTAGGGTCATAATATGTGCAACTTCTGATGATTCCTTGTCATAGTATTTTTTAAGAAGATTGACATGATATACCTTCTCCTTTCCTTTCTTGTCAATCTTATAATTGGTCCTGGAAAGTTTCTCCAGTATGACATAGGGTCCCTGCCATCCAATCTGCAATTTATTATTGCTGCTTGGCAACAGTAATAACACCTTTTCACCCACCTCCAGTTCCCTATCCTTTGCTTTTTTGTTGTAGTACGCAGCATGCTTCCTCCTGGCCTGTCTTAAGTTATCATTGGCCAGTTTCCAACCTGCTTTCAATCGAGATGTCAACTCGTTGACGTACTGGTATGCGGAAGTCACTGTTTCCTCTGCCTTTTCATCAGTCCATGTCCGCAGCAATGCTTCCAGTGGACCTTTTATTGGTCTTCCAAACAACAATGTAGCTGGAGCCAATCCAGTTGAGTTGTGGGGTACTTCCCTATATGCAAATAGTGCAGCGGGTAAGTATGTATCCCAAGTATCAGGTTTTTCACTCGCCAGCTTTCTAAGGATTGAAATTAGCGTACCATTGAACCGCTCTACTTGACCGTTCCCTTGGGCATGGTAGGGACTACAATGATAGTGCCTGGCTTGAAATATCCTGAATACTTCTTGTGTTAGCTTTCCCTTAAACTGAGACCCATTGTCAGTCAATATCTGATGCGGGAAACCTAATCGGGTAAATATTGTCAACAGGGCCTCTGCCACGTGCTTTGAATCTATAGCTGACATGGCCACTGCTTCTCCCCACATAGAGCAAGTATCAACCAAGGTTAAGATGTAAGCATTTCTCTTCTTGGTCCTAGTGAGGGGTCCAACAATATCTACTGCAACACGTTCAAAAGGGGTTCCCATAATAGGCATTTCTCCCAGTGTTGCTGGTGCAGTCCTATGCTTAGGAGCTACTCTTTGGCATTCTGGACAGGATCTTACATATCTTTTTATGTCCTCTGTAATTCCTGGCCAGAAGTAGTGACAGGCTATCCTTTGTCCAGTGGCCCCTATTCCCATATGTCCACTGAAGGGTATAGCATGTCCTAGCGTCATAACCTTCTCCCTGTAAGATTTTGGCACTACAAGCTGTCCATGCCCTTTAGGTCCTGTTCCAGCTTTTCTGTATAGTAGGCCATTCTTCATATACAAGTCTCCTTTCTCTGGAGGGTTATGTGCTTTAGGCAATTTGCCAAAACAAGGCTTCAGTGTGCTATCTGCTGCCTGAGCCTTTTTCATCTCTTCTGGATGAGTATTGATAGGATTCTCCTCCATTTTCCTGGAGCTTTCCCTGGTCTGGACTGTTGCCATAACTACAGGTTTTATAGGTTCTCCAAGGAAAACATACCTACACCCCAAAATCAAAGGGTAAATAGGGTCGTCCATCACTGCTGCTTTGATTTCTCCTTCCACATAGCGAGATCTTATGTTGATTCGAGCTATGGGTAGTGTCATGGTTCTTGCTCCCTTGATCGGTCCTCTGATTTCCACTGTTTCTGTGGTTATCTGGTCAGGACTCACTAGAGAAGAGCACACAACTGAATCAAAGTCCAATCCTGTGTCATATAAACACAGTACTTGAGTGCCATTCACGGTCACTTCCTCACAGACAGGGGGATGATGGAAGTCCTTCTGACTTACTGCCAGTTCATTCCTTCCCTGATTCCCTGTTGTAAGACATGCAGCATGATGAGGAGGATTCTTCCTTCTGCAGTCCGCAGTATTGTGGTTACTCATTAGACAAGTTTTACACCACTTTTTTCCTTCCGGTAAGGTGTCGTATCCGATCTTAGAGGGTTTTTGTCCTTTTGGTCAAATCTTTGTTTGTTCCTTGTGGTATGGTCCTTTTGTTCATATTTGGTATAGTTTTGTGATGATTTGAAGTTTTCACCCTGCTTCTTCTTATTTCCTAATAATTCTGCCTGAGCTGCTTGATATCTCTCAGCAACAGTTACAATATCTTCCAATCTCTCTGCTCCTTGTTCCATGATAAACTTCCTCATTTCTTGAGGCATGGACTCTTTCACTTGCTCCATCATTATCATTTCTTTCAGATCCTGACACTTTCCTAAACTACTCCATTTTTCCAAATAGGTTTCCAGTCTAGCAGAGAATTGGTGATAGTTTTCTCCTGGAAGAAGTTTAGCTGTTCGGAATTTCTTTCTATATGATTCTGAGTTCTTTTCATATCTCACAAGCAGTGCCTGCTTCAGGATTTCATAATCTTCCTGGTCATCTCTTGAGAGCTTCAAATACACATCGTAGGCCACACCTCTCAATCCCTGAGATAGTTTAAGACTCCATTTTTCTTTCACTAAGCCATAGGTAGTGGCTAGTCTTTCGTATCTATCCAGGTACGACTCAATGGCGTCTTCTTTCTCAACAAATGGGTCCAGATGAAAATTCATGGCCCCACTTGAGGTGCTCTGGCTGGAGCTACTCTCAGAGTGAGGTGAGCTACCACCATTATTGCCAGTATTTGCCTGAATTTCAAGCTCTTTTAATCTCAACTGATGGTCTCTCTCTGCTTGTAATTTCCTTTCCTCAGCTTCTAACCTTTTAGTTTCTCTTTCAGCTTCCAGTCTTTTGTCTTCTCTCTCAGCTTCCAGTCTTTTGTCTTCTCTCTCAGCTTCCAGTCTTTTGTCTTCTCTCTCAGCTTGCAACCTCCTTTCTTCAGCCTCAAATTTCTTTGCTTCTCTATCAGCCTCTAATTTCTTTGCTTCAGTCTCTAATTGCAACTTTCTTTCTTCCCTATCCATGTGTTTGTCCACTTCTGTTGTGACATACTGAGTGAGAGCATCACCTGTCAAATTTAATTCCTTACCCATCTGCATGATCGCAGTTCTGAACTTCACTAGATCAGCCATGGCGTTGCTTAGAGAGGGTATGTAAATTTACTATAACCAAATTATTGTAATTAAACTTAATTAATTTAAATGAACAAAAAATTTCCGTGCAACTTTGTGAGCATCAACTATTTACTGAGTACTAAATGGTACTCCTCCTAAGAAAATATTGTTTTAAAAATCCTAAAATAGAATTTTTTTTTTTTTTAAATAAAAATTTATTTTCTTATGTTACCTATGGGTGGCACAAGATAGAGTGTAGATAGATGAATAGACTAAGTATGGCTCAAGATATACAGAAATATCCCAGGAACGAGCCCCCAGTGTGGCGAGAGGTTTTATTTTGGCTCTTGGATCAGTATAGTACTGACAATTACAGAAATAGGATTTCTGCAGAAAATGGTGAAGTCCCAGTGTCTGAGAGGACTACTGGTATCACAAATTAGTTACGGCTGTGAATGATCTGATCTCGAAACAATAGTATAGAGGAGACCGACATAAAGCGCCACCTCTGCTGTGTAACCAATTGTGATATTAAACAAAGCAAGGAAACAGATTTTTACTTAACAATGATAAAATTGACAAGTCGTTCAAAATACAATTTCCTTATATTTTATTTAGTATATATACACTATCTACTCTTGTGCTGAAAGGTGAATGTTGCAAAAAAAAAAATGGAATGAAATGAATTGGTAAGTTTACATATGATTTACAAATATTTATATTTATAAATATTACAACACGTTTTCCAATTATAGGAACAAAAAAATTATATCAGCGGTGCTGTTAATTAAGGATATAACGTTTATCAGCTATGCTGTTATTTACGTATAATTTATCCACTATGATCTTATTATTGTCTCTTGCTACGCTAATTCACGTTTTCTTCATTGACAGTTCTATGCTCACAATGCCGACAGAAATGGTACTAATGTGTACTCATCTCTCTTAAGTCTGTTCTTCTTTGTTTGGTTCACACCACCGGCAGAGTATCGTTCCTTTAGCCCACCCAAGACTGAGGGGGACCAAAGATGTAGAGTCTGGTCAACCTCTATGCTCCTGCGGAGTTCCAGGCAGCGGGATTGACTCGAACATACGACCTCAGGTTTTTAGGACACAATTAAACCTGTAACAAAGCAAAAATAGGGGCTAATTTCTGTCCTCAAGCCCACCTATTTCTAGTGTGAGTGAAATGAGCGTGTCTCCGATGTATGCATGTGGGATGAATGACAACATGGCTCAGTATGATTTAGCAATAGCGAGACAAGACAGGTGTCTACTTGCAAAACATTCTTTCTGATAAACTAATACATGGATACATTCAATAATATAGATTCAATACATGAATACATTTTATACATGAATACATCCCATAATATAAATCAATACATGAATAAATCCAATAATATGTACACCTAGGTGTGATACAACAATGTCCTTCCCCCTATACTATATCACGCCCTCTCTGACAATAGCTGGTAACATATATCCTAACAATATTGTTATGTTCTTATGATAGGAGTATATGAGACGAGGACTGGTTGGTGATATATCAGGTTGGAGTTATAGGAGACAATAGATTGGAGTTAGATGCGACAATAGAATGAGTCCTGACAAGGACTGTTTTGGTTATATTGGAGTTGGTCTTATCTGAGACAATAGATTGAGTTATAGGAGACAATAGATTGAGTCCTAACAAGGACTGTTTTGGTTATATATTGCAGGTTATAGGAGACAATAGATTGAGTCCTAACAAGGACTGTTTTGGTTATATTGCAGTTTGGAATTATCAGAGACAATAGACTGAAGTTATAGACTGACAATAGATTGAAGTATAGGAGACAATAGGTTGAAGTATGAGTCCTATTAGTCTTCGTCTATTCAATCCTAATAGGAAATACAATCATTATACTTAATTCCCCCCAAGATACAATCAGTAACCTGATAGGTAGTATAAATGACACACAACAAATACCAACGGTTATCGTAAAAATATTTACCCTCCTAAGATTTTAAACTGGCCAGGTTTTGACGCGACTTAGTGAAGTAGGTTGCAGGTCGATGCCCTCAGGTAAGTTACCATAAATCAAGGTGACAGCTTCTCCCTCTTCAGTCTGTATCTCTGGCGTCAAGTTCGGGGTTGCGTGGTTAGCATAAAATCCGCCCGATTATATAGTCAAGTAACTACTTGAGGAAAGCTTTCGGTTGGTTCCTGGCGGAGCAAGTTGATTGGTTTCCTCCGGTTTTGTACCTGGTCTCATACAGCCTAATTTTATTCAGTTTTCATCGGCCATCTTGCGTGAACAAGATGGCCGTTAATTTATTCTGTCTCAGAGACTGGTGAACGTTGATCGTTGATTGGTTGAAGCAAATCTGTATCTCGACATAGTGATTAACAAAGTAGTGGGTTACACTTCGTTTCACGACAGACGATGTCATCAAGGCATGTAAAGAGAGAACAAGAAAGTATTCAGTGGGGTACTGGAAGATGAGACAGGTCTATATTTCGGAGCTGGCATTTGCTGATGATGTTGCCCTGATTGCTAAATCAGAGGCACATCTCCAATCCAACCAGCAAGTCTGGAAGGAAGAGCTGGAGAAGAGAGGGATGGTCATAAGCAGCTCTAAAACAAAATCCATGGTGATATCACGAGAAGAAAGAAAACATCAGATTAAGTTGGGAGAACAGGTCCTGGAGCAGGTCGACCACTTTAAATACCTCGGAGCTATTATAGACCAAAAGGGAGGCATCAAAGAAGAGTTGGCCACTCGAAAAGCAGCAGCTGGGAGACTTTTTCAGGCCATAAATCGAGGATTCCTCAGCAAGAGAGAGGTTGGTAAGAAAACGAAGATGGCTGTATACCGCTCCACCTATGTCCCAGTCTTGACATACGGATGCGAGTCATGGGCAATGACTACAACCCATAAAAGCCAGATCCAAACCTCAGAAATGAGGTATCTGAGGAAGGTGGTTGAAGTAACAAGAAGAGACATGGTACGGAACCAGACGATACGTCAAGGCCTTAAATCCTACCCCCTGCAGACCCAAGTAGAACAGTCCCAATTAAGATGGTTTGGCCATGTCTGCAGAATGGGAGAAGATAGGATACCACGACAAGCATGGGAAACAAAGAGCCAAGGATCCAGACCCCGAGGACGACCCAGAGTCCGCTGGGAGGACAACATTAGACAATCTTTGAAGGATCGAGGACTAGAATGGAACCAGGCCAGGAGGAAGACAGCCGATAGGATAGTCTGGCGCTCTCTCTTCCAAACCTCTACACCTCACGGTAGAAGGGGAACGACTAAGTAAGTATATATATATATATATATATATATATATATATATATATATATATATATATATATATATATATATATATATATATATATATATATATATATATATATATATATATATATATATATATATATATATATATATATATATGTGTATATGTGTATGTGTGTATGTGTGTATGTGTGTGTGTGTGTGTGTGTGTGCGTGCGTGCGTGCGTGTGTGTGTGTGTGTGTGTGTGTGTATGTGTATATATATATATATGTGTATATATATATATATATATATATATATATATATATATATATATATATATATATATATATATATATATATATATATATATATATATATATATATATATATATATATATATAGACATTGTGACTACACCAGTCATACACACTAGTCCATAGTGTTATGGACTAAGTAAGGCAGAGGATAACCTATATATTGATTTATTGTTTAGAAAAGTTATGCTTATTAGTATAGAATGGCGACTCTTGACTATTTTATTAAACAAGACAAAGCTCTGGGTATGGAGGGCGATATTTTTAAAAATTTTGCTTTGACTGTGTATGAAAAAGCAGAGGCAAAAGAAGAAAGAGAAAGAAATGAGAATAAAGAAAAAGAAGAAATAGACAGAAATGAGAAAAGAGAAAGAGAAGAAAGGGAATTTGTTTTGGTAAAAGGGAAAGCAAATAGTGAAGAACGAATTCGTATGGCTGAAATCGATGCGGAACGAGAGAAAATGGAACAAGAAAAGGCAATTCGTTTAGCAGAAATTGCTGCCGAGGAGGCAAAATGTGAAAGGGAGAGAGCTTTTGAGGTTGAGAAACTTCGTTTTCAACAACAGCATGTGTCTCATGATTCAGATGGTAAGGGTTCATCGAAGAAAACGACCTCAACCCCTAATTTTAATTTAAGACTACCACCTTTTTCTCCCCCTCACGATGATATTAGTTTCTATTTACAAAGATTTGAGGAAAGAGTCTCTTGCTTAAATATTGATAAAGATTCCTGATCTGGTGTTTTTTCGGGTCTCCTCACAGGGGATGCAGTTGGTGTCTTTCTGGGTATAGACCCAGAGAGGAGACATGATTTTCAGGTCGTAAAGACAACATTCAAACGCAGATATGGGCTGGACCAGGAAGGCTATAGACAAAAATTTAGATCCATGTTACCGGTAGAGGGTAAAAATTTTGAGGATTTTGTTTCCTCCATAAATCTATGTCTCCAAAGATGGGTTGAGCAGGCTTCTATACCTAAAACTTTTGAAGGAATAGGTGATCTCTTATTAAGAGATAAAAGTGTTTCGTTGGTAAACCAGGATATTGTATCATTCTTACAAGAACGTAATCCGACGAGTATCGAGGAAATTGAAAAATTAGGGCAACAATTTTCCGTTGCCCATCCAAACTTTTCTTGGAGCAGAACAAAAGTCTTGGGCTCATTTACTGCATGTGCTGCTACGCATGGGAGATCACGCAATCGGAGCTTGGACAGACGATATAATCATAGAGAAAATGATCACACATCTTATAGGGGTAAATATAATTTTTACCATTATCACTCACCTTCACGGGGTAGAAACAGGCATAATTTCAACAATTATAACAATAACCCATGGTATCGAAATAACCAGTATTCACACAACAAATATTTTGACAATCATAATTTGTCACCGTGTGATGGCCATTATGTCAGGGACAAAAATGGACATTCTCATTCAGACCATTTTTCAGATCGCAGTAGATCTCATTTCGTTAGAAGACAGAATAGAGCACACTCACAAGCCAATGCTTGTCAGACGGAAGATAGAAATTTCAGTAATGGCATTCATTCAACCAATAATCACGCCAATGCGTGTAACGTCGATTTAGAAAATTATAATAATTGTACAGAATGTAAGATATTATTTCAACCTGGAGCTAGACCACGGCTAAAATGTGGACATGCATTACCAGTGTTGTCGTCTTATGATGGTGTTGGTACTCTCACTATACATAATGGGTTTTTGTTTAACATTCCAATTAAAGTTCTGAGGGATAATGGATGCACAACGGTCGGGATAAGAAGGTCTTTAATCCCTCCTTCTTGTTTCACTAGAACGTCGGTAAAATAACGTTCGGAGGCACGGTAGAGATATATCTTATGGCCGATGTAACAATAACCACGCCATTATTTACTGGGAAAGTTCGAGTATGTAGCCTCGATCAGCCCTGCTGTGACTTGATCTTGGGAAACATAACATAAAGGGTGTAAAAGAGTGTTCTCCTGATGATATTTCTGCATGGGAGAGAGTATATCTTTCTTTATCCAATGCTTTGACTACTAGAGCACAACTGGTTGCAGAAACAAATGAACTTAATGATAACAATAGTATCCCACACGTGAAAACATGTCATTACATAGATAAAAATTAATTCATTAACCAACAAAAACAGGACTCTTCTTTGGGACATTTATTCTCATTAGCTACTGCTAAAACTATTACACATACAAATAACGCTAGACATTGGTATCAATTTCATGACAATATTTTGATACGTTGTTTTGATAATTATTCTTCAGTACTCAGACAAATTGTGGTACCTACGTCATTTCGATCACTAGTTTTGTCTAATGCACATGATGTTCCTTTTGCGGGTCATATGGGGATTTCCCGCACAGCTTATAGATTGCTGGCACATTTTTTTGGCCAGGGGTTCATAAAGACGTCGCAACTTTTTGTAAATCATGCACTGTTTGTCAGGGAGTTGCACGTAAGGGTGCGCATCAGTTGGCACCCCTACAGGCTACATATATGTCTGTGCGACCTTTTTATAAGATGGAGTAAATATAATCGGGCCTCTTCCGGTGTTATTATCCAGAGGATTCCGCTCCATCTCAACTTGTATCGACCTCTGCACCAGATGGCCTGAAGCCATACCTGTTAAGACCATTACATCGATGTCAGTGACCGATGCGTTATTATCGATATTTTCACGCATCGGATTTCCTGAAGAGCTTCTGTCGGATCATGGCACGCAATTCACTTCAGGTATGTTCTCAGAAATTTGTAATGTGCTTCACATCCGTCATACATTGAGTGCCAGACTAAATACGCAATCGAACGGGATTGTAGAGCGCTGGAATTCTACACTAAAACAAATGTTAGGCAAAGTAACAACGATGTTTCCCCATGATTGGGACCGGCTGATACCAGCGGTTCTGTTTGCTTATAGAGAAGATCCTAATCGTCAAACCGGGTTCTCACCGTTTCAATTAGTTTTCGTGGCTAATCCAAGAGGACCAATGTCTATCTTGCGTGATTTGGCGATAGAAAATTGTGCTAACACGGTTACGAAATCTAGTCACCAATATGTCACAGATCTTCGCCAATGCATTGTGGGTGCGTGTGAGATTGCGACTGAAGCATCAGAATTAGCAAAATATAAGACTCGGTCACGTTTTAATCGTGATAGACGATTAACTGCATTATCGATTAAAGATGAAGTTTTTGTTCTCTTGTCACTCAAAGGAGATCATTCGTTGGTTACGTGGCAAGGTCCTTTTTCAAGTTGTCGGGACGAAAACCGACGTGGATTACATCATTGACATTAGGGGAAAAAGAAAAACATTCCACACTAACATCTTACAACCGTACATTTCTCGACCTATTTCACTCAAACTTATTTGTGAATCTATCACAAATCAATCTCCTCATCTAGCATCTATTGCTTTAGTTAATGAAGTATCAACCAGTTTCGCAAATATACCACTTGATTTCTGAAACTTGGAAGGATGTAATCATTTGTAACGATTTGCCGTCAGATCAGAAGAATCAGATTCTCAATCTATTGAAATCTTTTGAAGATGTGCTGTCTGATCTGCCTGGTCGAACAAACATTATTTCTCACGAAATAAAATTATCGGATCCCACTCCGATTAAGTTACGACCGTATGCAATTCCTTTGCATTTCAGAGAGCAAGTTGATAGCGAGGATTCAATATGTTGAAAATGGGTATAATCTCTCCATCAGATTCTCCATTTTGTTTTCCGATGGTAGCAGAACGGAAGAAAGACAAATCCATTCGAATATGCATTGATTTCCGTCGACTAAATAAAGACACGTTATCGGATTCTGAACCGATGCCTTTGTTGGAGGACTTGCTACCTCGTTTAGCTTCCTTTTTTGTTAACAGACGAAAACTAAGGACAATAACCAACATTTCCCAATTAGGTCTCTGTCACGGCATTGCCTCCCTTGCTTTGCAGTAGTGGTCCAACAGTTGCCAAAACTCAAGAGTATCTAATATGAGTCTTCAAAGGTGTCTACCTTCGCACAAGATTACTCTTGGCAGAGTTGTAGATAGGAGGATAACGATTCTTCTATCTCAAGGGAGTATGCATAAGATATTTCAGAAATCAAGAACAAAGCTGCATTGGGCAGAGCAGTTGTCAACTTATATCTGATCCACCGCTTTTTATGAAGAATTAAGCAATTATTCAGCTCGATCAAGCCCCCACCCTGATTTACTCAGTGGAATTCTTATTATTCTGGTATAGCTCTGTTTAGAGCGTATTTAGTAAATTGACTGAGACAAACATGCAGTACATTCAAAATGACTAAATCAACGTTAAATTTGTATGTTTACAAATAACAAATTTAATAATCAACTAAGTTTTAACAGTTTTAAAAAAAATTGAATAATCTTTAACAAAAAATACTCATCATCGTGTGATGGTAGGGTGCTTTATGTAAGAAGTCACTTGGCAGCTTTTAGGTTTGACTTAGCTGCAAATTGTAGTTTCTTTTCCCGCTGGGTTTTTGGGTTCTGTGCAGATAGGTCACTGGAGTTCCCATGTCTCTGGTCAAGATTAAAGGCGCTGCACGTTCCAAGTAACATCAGGGAGTAACTGCAAAGCTGTTCCCGCGTCTCTAAGACCCTCTGATGATGATGTCTAGCTCGACGTCAGGCCACTTCTACCCTCACTTTGTTCCAGAGATTAGTCCCCTCAGCTGGTACCACCAACTACTATGGTAAAAGAATAGAAACAAATACCCTCTGAGTATTGAGTTTCCCGACACATAGTTATGTGTCCCCATCTTCCTATTTCCCTATCCCATCTACCTCAGAATTTACCATCGATGAGAATTAAGCGAAGATCGGATACCACGACAAGCATGGGAAACAAAGAGCCAAGGATCCAGACCCCGAGGACGACCCAGAGTCCGCTGCGAGGACAACATTAGACAATCTTTGAAGGACCGAGGACTAGAATGGAACCAGGCCAGGAGGAAGACAGCCGATAGGATAGTCTGGCGCTCTCTCTTCCAAACCTCTACACCTCACGGTAGAAGGGGACGACTAAGTAAGTAAGTAAGTAAGAGAATTAAGCTTAATCCCTTCGAGAGAAAATTTTCTTTACATTTAAATTGAATAGCTTTATATTTACTTTACATTCAAATGAAAAGGTTAATAGTACAGATAGAATATGTTTACATTTACATCTACACTGTTTGAAAAATGTTCACAATATAGATTGAATATGTTTTCATTTACATCTACACTGGTTGAACAGCTTGAAACTTTCATTAATTTTTAAGTGAATATGTTTACACACACATTCATACTGGTTTGAAACTGTAAATATTATAATTAGAATGTACATCATTTCTTTCATTTTCCCCTCCCCGCTCCATTTAGAACTTGGGACTACCTATGCATTTTAGCTCTCTTTAATAAACTAGCAATAAAGCAGTCACCAGCCCTTGCAGTGGTGGTTCATGAAATAATCATTCTATATGTTGAGGTTGCCTGCCTCAAATGACTTGGACATCCACTAGCGATTTTCACATACTAATATTCACATGGCAATATATACGTATTAGTTCACATGTTAGTAATGAAAAATATAGAATGTAAAATGTATAACTTACTCCAATCTTGGCTCACAGACTGTTTGCTCAGAGAAATAAAGTTAAGGCACTAGCAGATGCCTTTTTACATGTTTCTGGGGTGTTGTTATGTTAATAATGAATTCCCACTATGACTCCGTGTTTTCAGTTTCCTCAGATCCCGGTTTTCCTTATTATAATGTAAATCTTTCCTGGGCTGTTTAAGTCCTTCAAAATACTCCAACAAAGGTCCGGTCTGATAAATGGAAGTCTGATCTTCACAATCTTTACTCTGGCAAGGTCTGGTTGTCGTCTTGGCAAGCGATTCTCACAGTGAACTAGACTTGCAAATAATGTCAGATTATATTGTAAGTTTTCTGCCCCCGCTTTTCCGGGATGTTGGTACAAACGCCCAATCGACGCAATTGTTATTCGCGCCTCAAAGTATCAGCCAATCTCATTTGAACGTTTAAATTTATGATGAAATATTTGCATGACTCATCTAGTGCAAAATTTCAAACGTTACTTTTCGAAAATTAGGGCTGTAAACATCCGATTATTACTTGATCAAGTTACGTCTCTCACACTTCAACATGTCCTTCCAGATTGGGAGATTATCTGACTTGCCTATCCAACGTAATTCAACAGTCGTTATCAGGCTATGACTCAGCGCAATTCGGCCGTCTTGTCTGGACATTCCATGGTTTATCCGCACCTCCAAAATGCAAGTCTATTATTCTGTATAATTGTACAGGATTACTCCCATCTTGTACAAACACCGTTATTAGCCTTCACCTGGGATCAAATGTGGGACCGTCACGTTTTTGTGACCCAATTAGTCCCTCAGAGATGGACCGGCGAATTGAAGTGTGAAAGTGTGAAAGTTATGTAAACATTGACCTTCGGATGAGTTTTCTGTGTTGACAAATAAGGGAAGGAGAGAGAGAGAAATAACAAAATATCACTCGCTCAGGAGTGTAATGCAATCCTGCCGAAGTGGACATGAGAGCGCACAAACCGTTTTGTGACAGTCTCGACGAAGACAATTTCTTAAACCCCCTAAACTCCTCTTCATCCATATTTATTTTAACTTGTTAAAGACTAATTTATTATTAAATTTGTTATATGTTATTTCACAAATTCATAGTTGACTCAGTTCTTATAGATAAGAGTGCGCATGTATGATCTAAAATCTTTAAAACATATACCTATAGTTACAGCCATAGAGCCAAAAATACTTATAACAGGAATTTCGCTGGACTAAACCAGCTGGGGGCTCGAACAAGCCACACCATTCCTTAAAACTTCACAAGAGGTTCCGGATCAGATATACGTTAATAGTGCTCTGCCCTGTGCAGCATTGTTCTTGACTTCTGAATTATCTTTTGAAACACCCTTGAGATAGAAGCGTCATTATCCTTCTATCTACAACTCTGCCAAGAGTAATCTGGTGCAAAGGTAGACACCTTTGAAGGCCCATTTTATATACTCTTTAGTTTTGGCCACTGGTGGACCACTACTGTAGAGCAAAGGTGAGGCAAATCCAGTGACAGTGTCTAGTACGTGTTTCTATTGTGTCCAATTTATATTAACCATGTCAGTGTGTCTAGTCCGTGTTTTTATTGTGTCTAGTTTATGTTAACAATGTCAGTGTGTCTAATCCGTGTTTTTATTGTGTCCAGGTCACGGTAACATTATCACTTTGCTCAGTCGACGGTAACATTATCACTGTGCTCAGTCGACGGTAACATTTATCACTGTGCTCAGTCGACGGTAACATTATATTGCGTCCTATCTAACAGGTAAAAGTAGTCCCACGTAGCCGATACTGCCGTAGAGGGGTGAAGTGTTAGATCACTATATTAGATCTCAGCTTTATCACGTGATGTGACTGGTTCCCTATCTCGCTGCCATTGCCTTCCATAACACAAGAACAGAGAGGCACCCGTTTATAGCTGTTTCGACGAGCGTGAAGCTGGCTGGTTTCGGAATGTTAGCTCACTTAACATTTTCAGTAGCTTATCAGCTTCTGCAGTCTGTCTGAACGATCTTGAAACTATTCTAGTCGGCGACTGTAATCTTCAACACGTGACTGTTTTTTTTTTTTCTATATTGTAGCGGTCAATGTGACCTTTATTGTTTTGTTCAATTAGTATAAATTCTTGTTCCCTCAATCTAGGCGAGGTCAGTAATCGATAACTGTAATAAAACTAAAATGGAGGGAAGATCTGGGATAAAGTATCCACACAATCAAACAGTAAACAGAAGGCAGAAAAAGCGCTAACATGTTCCAAAGATCGAAGATTGTGAAAATAGATGATCGTCAACGCTAATGTTTCTCAACCGATAATCAGATGACGATCATGGAATCGTCAAAAATGTGACTAAGAGTTACAGCAATGATATCATAAATATTTACTTAACATCGTGTAGAATATTTCAGTTTAGTAGCTTATTCTGTATATCTCAATTTTTGATAGTTAAGTTATGTGAATATTGGTAAAATGAAGGGCAACAGGAATACAATAGACGTTTAACAAAGTCTATAATTCTTGTCTTTGTCACCTGTTTGTAATTGTTGCTGACGAAGTGTGAACCCCGAAACGTTCCGTGTTTCCTGTGTACCGTTAAGTTGTAAAGCTGATTCCATATTATTTTATTTTTTTATGCGTATATTTGTTTAACAAAGACCTTTAATAAGGATCCTGTTACACACCCATCGAGGCATATTGGGAATATGGTGTTAGGCCCATATTTTCTCGACCGTCGGCAAACTAGGGGTGATGTGGTCAGCATCACGCCGGCCGCCTTAACCTTCCCAGAGTAGCTCTGGTACCCATTTGAGGCTGGGTCGACCCAGGAGCCGTTTGCGACCTAAAAAAACCCCACCTCATCTGGGGATCGAACCATAGACCACTGAGCTAGGAAGCCAGTGCACTAACCACTATGCTAACGCGACCTTTAATAAGAGTTCCCAAATTTGTTTGGGTCCCGTACCTTGACCTTTGACCTTCCTCTAAAGGTCTTTCCATTTCTCCTTTATCTCTTTCATTTATGTCTCCTGTTCTTTTCCCCGTGTGGTTTTCGGGCTCCCTCAACCTCTCTTACCCTGGAGATTCCAGAACAATGCCTGTCTTGTAATGCTATCAACAGGTTTACTCAGTGCGTGTCCTATCCATCACCAACGTCTTCTTCTCTTGTCGTGATACCCTGAAGTATGTGTTCATATTCGTTGAATTATTATTTTTTTATTTTTGACGTTTCTGGTGCCCAAACATCTTTAGTGGCCTTTTACGACTTACTTAGTAGCCCACAGTGTTATTAATCTTCGCTCCTATTTTGGGCCCCGGTAACACGTGAGGAAACATGGATGGTCGGTAACACAGGAGGAAACATGGATGGTCGGTAACACATGGGAAACATGGATGGTCGGTAACACGTGAGGAAACATGGATGGTCGGTAACACATGAGGAAACATGGATGGTTGGTAACACATGAGGAAACATGGATGGTCGGTAACACATGAGGAAACATGGATGGTCGGTAACACGGGAGGAAACATGGATGTCGGTAACACATGAGGAAACATGGATGGTCGGTAACACATGAGGAAACATGGATGGTCGGTAACACATGAGGAAACATGGATGGTCGGTAACACATGAGGAAACATGGATGGTCGGTAACACGGGAGGAAACATGGATGGTCGGTAAAACGTGAGGAAACATGGATGGTCGGTAACACATGAGGAAACATGGATGGTCGGTAACACATGAGGAAACATGGATGGTCGGTAACAATTGAGGAAACGTGGATTGTCGGTAACACGTGAGGAAACATGGATTATCGGTAACACGGAAGGAAACATGGATGGTCGGTAACACATGAGGAACGCAAAGCTTTCTATATTTTAAAAGCAACAACGACAAGGGAAACAGGAACAAACCTGATTGTCAATGTCAGAGGTTAAACGAATTTGCCTTCACTTCAGAGGCGTATTAAGGAGGGGGATGCGAATGGGTTGTTCGCCCCGGGTAAGAACCATGAAAGGTAAAAGGATGGGGTCCGTCGGACACTATTATTACAGTACTGTACAGTGTAAAGATTGTCAGTTCCACTCTAGGGAATGTCTGGCTATAGTGGTTGTTTGTTTCTTGAGGGCATGTCAATCATTTTCATATTTTCTCTGTAATCTACAGCTGTATTGGTTGTTCAGAAGAAATGATCTTGTCCACCACACGGATGATCTTGTCACCACACTGATGATCTTGTCACCACACTAATGATCTTATCACCACACTGATGATCTTGTCACCACACTGATGATCTTGTCACCACACTGATGATCTTGTCACCACACTGATGATCTTGTCACCACACTGATGATCTTGTCACCACAGTGATGATCTTGTCACTACACTGATGATCTTGTCACCATACTATAATCTTGTCACCACACTGAGGATCTTTTCACCATACTAATAATCTTGTCACCACACTGATGATCTTGTCTGCACATTGATGATCTTGTCACCACATGGATGATCTTGTCACCATACTATAATCTTGTCACCACACTGAGGATCTTTTCACCATACTAATAATCTTGTCACCACACTGATGATCTTGTCTGCACATTGATGATCTTGTCACCATACTATAATCTTGTCACCACACTGAGGATCTTTTCACCATACTAATAATCTTGTCACCACACTGATGATCTTGTCTGCACATTGATGATCTTGTCACCATACTATAATCTTGTCACCACACTGAGGATCTTTTCACCATACTAATAATCTTATCACCACAGTGATGATCTTGTCACCACATGGATGATCTTGTCACCATACTATAATCTTGTCACCACACTGAGGATCTTTTCACCATACTAATAATCTTGTCACCACACTGATGATCTTGTCACCACACTGATGATCTTGTCACCACACTGATGATCTTGTCTGACCATTTTAATTCTTCTACTCTGCACACGTTCGATTGGCGTGGCAGAGGAGTTAGAACGCTTGTCTCTCGCGCTGAAGTTACCAAGTTCCAGTACTTAAATCTAGTAGCTTCACGCGTCAGTTTACGCAGCTGTTAATAGGGAACTGACTCTGCTCTTGAGTTAGTGAAGGCAAATATAGCGAAGAACACTTCACTTCCCATACGGTGGCATCTGTTATGGGCCTCAATTGTTTAAAATACAGCACAAGTACCCATTAATAATTATAATTAATATAACTGAGTATACTTCATGACGCTCCAGGTGAGCAACCCTAAGCCCATATCAGTAAGGAATCAGCAACTGGTACAGACAGACACCTTCACATACCTAGGATGCATAGTAACACCAGACGGCGGGGCAGGCAAAGACATCAACAACAGAATGAATAAGACAAGAACAGCCTTTTTTAGCATAAACAACATCTGGAAGTCCTCTCAATACAGCACAAGCACAAAATTAAGATTATATCAGAGCTGTGTGCTTTCTGTACTTCTCTATAGTGCGGAATGCTGGAGAGTTACAGAGAATGAAATGTCGAAATTGTCCTCTTTTCACACAACATGCCTAAGAAAAATTCACCGAATCTTTTGGCCGAATACCATCACCAACTGTGATGGACGAACTCAGCTGACCCGGATTGACCCTGAATTTTGTTGGATGAAAGAGTACGACCCTTTGTAACGACCCCTTCGTATAGCATCAGTGGCCCCGAATATTATCAAATTCTTGTCATACGGGACTTCTTTTCACGTGGATTCATTAGCTATGCAACTGTTCCACACAGAGGGCAAACACGTTTGCTGATTGATATGCGGACAGTTTACCTATCGTTCATTCTGGTCATCGCATTGATTTAAGGAGAGATTAAATCACGCCCACTAGCATCTCTTGAACAATCATAGGCAGGTATTTTAACTAACTTGGCCAGTGGGGGGGGGGGGGGGGGGGGGCGTTGCCAGAATCAAACAGATAATGCGACCACGATCAAAGAGACAGACTGAGGGATTTCAGGGGAGACTATCGGCGCTATCAAAGACAGTAGTGGTCCCTGATACGAGACGCAGTTTCTTGCCGCTATTTTCGCGCCTCGGTGTCAACCGCAGAACCGATCACAGGGAAAGCGAACGGGGAAAGCCGAAACGGGCAGCAGCGAGCGGAGATACGGAAACCAGGGGGCGGCTTCCCTCCTTGATTTGGCGGTCAGATCCCCCAAAGTTCCCGGGATGAAAAAAGCTGTCAAGTTTCTCATGTCCCACTCAACTTACATTCCATTTTAGATAAATAGACCATGAAGAATAGACACTTTATCACTCGCTGGCCAGACCTTTACAGAAGCACTAGCCTTATTGAAATCTTGTTATAGATTTTCCCCTGGATATATATATATATATATATATATATATATATATATATATATATATATTGCAGTGATTTCTATTCTGTGCAAAGCGGTAATATATATTGTGTAAAGTGATCAGTGGTCTAGTTCAGTCATTCTATTTCAATGGATTTTGTGTTAATTTAAATCTATTAAATTTAACCATCTCAATAGTTCCAGTTGTAAATATAATGATCTATCTATTATATTATTTCAAAAGATAATAGATGCTTAAATTAACTTTTAAAGTCGCGAAGGAATTTATAATTAATAAATTCAGTTAAGTCCTAGTTTCATAGATGTGTGTTTTAACCACTAGAATTCGCGCAGTGTTTATTAAATACATAATTAAATACTCGAGTGTATTATAGGCTTAACGGGAAATTTATCGCGCTTGATTTTTCGGTATGTTACATGTTTTTTTCTTTCATACAGAGTGATCGTAACCTGCGGTCCCAGCTAAATAAAGAAAGAAATAAAGAAATCATCCTATAAACTTCCAGTCATATTGAAGAAACATTTCTTTTAAATATAATCTTTGTGGCGGTCCTTTGCGACCTAGCTGTCATAATTAAATGAAATAAAGCCCACCCAAGAACATTTAAAAGAACAATCGTCAAATTACCATTACAAATCAGTAAGACAAACTGGAAGGTAATCATCGCCAGTAGCGATAATACATTTACTGTTTACTGTGAGAGAGTACATATTTTCCTGACTGTGACTGAGCCTAGTTTTTCCTCAATTGGATTTAATAAAACTTTCCGGTCAGTTACTATCATTACGCATTGAAGGAATTTTACCATAGCGGAAGATTAAAAGAGACCACTTCATTTTCACCCCTGTGCCAAACTGTGTCAGTGCCATCCCATAGACTCCTTTTTTTATATAATAAAACACAAGAACTCTTAGTCTTCAAGTCTTGCGATAAGTGAGAATATTTGTTACCAGCAAAACCTCGCAAACATCTGGGGCGGGACATCGAAGTGCTAGACAGTTTCACAGGTCAAGAGAATACTTGCTGTTTTATATAATTTTATGGAACGTCTGAGGCTGCATTCGGTAAGTGTGTGTGTGAATATATGAGTGTGGATCCTCACGCGTGTGCATGAATGACAGAAATTTAATCTTTTTTTCTCTTGTAACCCTTTTGTTAACTTTCGTGCCTGGTAATATAATTTTTCTGTACTCCCTGCACTGTTCCTTTAAGGGGGAGGTGATAATTGGTTAACTCTGTTTTAAACCCCCCTCCTTTCCATTTGCTTAGTAAAGGGAAGAACAGTTGGGAAGAACAGGTTTTTTTCTATCACCTATACCTAACTTTGTAACACCTCTATCAGAGCAATTAACTTCACTGTTAGGTTAACGTATCCATGTTCCTGATATTATCTATCTCTGGACTGGGTTTATCTTTGTCTAATAAGCGGGAAGGGCTTAGTCGATACCAATCTTCTTCACCCCTCCCAAACTTGTTATTTGCAATTGTGTACTTATGATAATTTATGTAATACCTGATATTTGTTAGTGACTGATGTTTAAGGTTAATAAAATCACATAAACTCATTTAGTACTGTGTTGGAGATACCCAAAGCCCAACATTTCCCCTATTCGTTTAATATAGTTGGTATCTACGTCGTCTGTGTGTTTGAAAACACCAAATCGGTGTGCGCGCAGAGGTGTGTCTGGAAAACTGGCAAATAATTGTTTGACCGGGAGAGTGGAAGAGAAGATTGAGAGAAACGATTTGTCGTAAATAAGTCTGTCTTTACTCTCCTCCAGCACGCTGTGAAGCAACTATTAAATCTCTACATTTTCTATCACTGAGCTTTCCATCATCATTTTCCACTCTAAACCGGACCACTATTTCTAAGACTCTTTCTCTCAAAATAAATTTACGCGACCAAAAACAACTTGGCGGAGGACTGTGGAGGCTGAGATGCAAAGAATGAACCAGAATTGGGGCACTGTACGAAGGATGGCCGCCGACCGAGCAAAGTGGAATCAATTTGTTGTTGCCCTACAAGACACCACTAGGCGTGATGGCCACTGACTGCTTTGACGGTCGGTGGCTAAGGATCAAAGAAGAAGAAGATACTTCATTCGTGGCTTAACTTTGAAAATTACAACTACACACAGTCAACGAATCTATGTAGCGCGAGGAACGCTGCTGCTGGGGGAAAAGGGGGAAAGGAGGAGAGCAGATTTGGGAGGAGAGGAAATAGAGCTTCCTGTAATTTAGCGGATAAACTGTTAGGTTTTGTTGTAGGCGTTTGATATCCAATGACAAAGTAGGGGACAATTTTTTTTTAAATTAACCGCTCACCCCGAGTAGCTTTCGGGGCCGTCGGGGAGGGAGGAGGGGCGGGGGGATCATCTCTGAGAAGACGAAGAAAGGACGGGACTACTGCTTCCATGGACATGCTGCGAGAGGTGGCCAATGTGCGGTTGTACATGGGAGGTGGCCAATGTGAGGTTGTACATGGGAGGTGGCCAATGTGAGATTGTGCATGGGAGGTGGCCAATGTGAGGTTGTACATGGGAGGTGGCCAATGTGAGGTTGTGCGTGGGAGGTGGCCAATGTGAGGTTGTTCATGAGAGGTGGCCAATGTAAGGTTGTGCATGGGAGGGGGCCAATGTGAGGTTGTACATGGGAGGTGACCAATGTGAGGTTGTACATGGGAGGTGGTCAATGTGAGGTTGTGCATCGGAGGTGACCAATTTGAGGTTGTACATGGGAGGTGGCCAATGTGAGGTTGTGCATGGGAGGTGGCCAATGTGAGGTTGTGCATGGGAGGTGACCAATGTGAGGTTGTGCATGGGAGGTGACCAATGTGATGTGCATGGGAGGTGGCCAATGTGAGGTTGTTCATGGGAGGTGGCCAATGTGAGGTTGTGCATGGGAGGTGACCATTGTGAGGTTGTGCATGGGAGGTGGCCAATGTGAGGTTGTGCATGAGAGGTGGTCAATGTGAGGTTGTGCATGGGAGGTGGCCAATGTGAGGTTGTGCATGGGAGGTGGCCAATGTGAGGTTGTGCATGGGAGGTGACCAATGTGAGGTTGTACATGGGAGGTGGCCAATGTGAGGTTGTGTATAGGAGGTGGCCAATGTGAGGTTGTGCATGGGAGGTGGCCAATGTGTGGTTGTGCATGGGAGGTGGCCAATGTGAGATTGTGCATGGGAGGTGGCCAATGTGAGGTTGTGCATGGGAGGTGGCCAATGTGAGGTTGTGCATGGGAGGTGGCCAATGTGAGGTTGTGCATGGGAGGTGGCCAATGTGAGGTTGTGCATGGGAGGTGGCCAATGTGAGGTTGTGCATGGGAGGTGGCCAATGTGAGGTTTACTTGGGAGGTGGCCAATGTGAGGTTGTGCATGGGAGGTGGCCAATGTGAGGTTGTGCATGGGAGGTGACCAATGTGAGGTTGTTCATGGGAGGTGGCCAATGTGAGGTTGTTCATGGGAGGTGACCAATGTGAGGTTGTGCATGGGAGGTGGCCAACGTGAGGTTGTGCATGGGAGGTGGCCAATGGGAGATTGTGCATGTGAGGTGGCCAATGTGAGGTTGTGCATGGGAGGTGGCCAATGTGAGGTTGTGCATGGGAGGTGGCCAATGTGAGGTTGTGCATGGGAGGTGGCCAATGTGAGGTTGTACATGGGAGGTGGCAACTACATCCTGTCAATCAAATTGCTATAACAACCACCAATTCAAAAATATGAGAATGTTTCGTTGCAGGCTTCCAGCAAAAAAGGAAGAGATTTCGCTGTAGTGGTCCCATTATCTCTGAAAAATGTAAAACAAAAACAATATTTCTTTCTTTCATTCATTCACTTTTTAATATGTTGACATTTATGTATCTGCTTCAGCTTTACTTTCTCACTACTTCTCTCACGTTTTCTCATCTTTCTTGTCTGTCATTCCCATATCATCTCTCGTTCTCCTCGTCGTATCTATCGTTCGTATATTCTCCTCTCTCTTCCTATACTCTTTTACTCTTCTTTTCTGCCGCCTGCTCTGTCAATCTCCTATCCTCTCTTGTTTTCCCAGTGATGTCATCCTCCTATGCTCTTCTCTCATTCTGTCCTTTTCTTGGATTGTCACGCCCTTTCTGTCGCTCTCCTCTCTCATTCTATCTTTTTCTCTTTTTCTCCCTTCCTTTCTGTCGTTCTCTAATCATCTTCTATTATTCTCCTGTCATATTTTATCTTTCTCTCTCCACCTCTCTCTCTCTCTCTACGTTCGCTTTCTCTCGTTTCCCCAGCTTCTCTGTCGCTCTCCAATCCTCTTCTATCAATCTCTTGTCATATTCTCTCTCTCTCTCTCTCTCTCTCTCTCTCTCTCTCTCTCTCTCTCTCTCTCTCTCTCTACATTCGTTTTCTCTCCTTTACCCAGCCTTTTTTGTCATTCTGCAGTCCTACTCTCTCGTTCTCCCATCCTTTTGTGTCATTTCCTACTTTCATCTATAGTTCTTCTACCATATTCTCTTTCGTTCTCCCATCCTTTTCTTTTGTTCTCCCATCCTTTTCTTTTGTTCTCCCGTCCTTTTCTTTTGTTCTCCCATCCTTCTGTTTCCTTTACCATTTTTTCCTTTCTACCATCTCCTACTATCATTCTCCTAATCTCCCCACTTATTCCCATTTTTTTATTCCATTTTATTCCAAAGACGAGCAACATTTCTGGTTTTATTTACACGGTTCGGCATCATATAACACGCTACAGTAACGACCACGGGTTTAACCTCAAATTCCACTGCTGTCCTAATTCCCCATCTGAGATTCAGTCTTTATCTTGAATTTCTCTACTACGTAGAGGATTATTAGTACTGTCGGAGTATCAACTAACTTGACCTCAGGTTGGGTTTCAATCTATTCATGGGATCCGCCCATGACGACCTCGAATGTATGGAGTACACTTTGTAATAAACCAGAAACTTTTTATGTTTATTTTTTTTCTGTGGCTTTATGTGGGAAGAGGGGTTATACTTTTGACAACACTCTCATTCATAAGTTACTAGCTTTAAGTACCCGGCATTGCATGGATTTCTAATAATGGTTTATAGAAACTTAAGGCATCGTAATTTCTGACAATGTATAAATTATGCTGAAGCGACGTATGCGATCTTCTTCTATAAGTACCACACCAGCTGGGGTAGGTGATCATATCTCTCCTCAACTTCCTGCCCCCCGTGCTGTTTATAAAGTTGTTGACGTCTGTCCATGCCAAGACATGAAACTATGCAGTATACTCTCTCTCTTTATGGTCCTCTGTCTCTATCCTCTCCAATGGTCACACAATAGTCTAGCTTCCTCTTCTCATAGGATGTCCAAAGATAGTGGATTGATGTATTCCAATATCAGCAATAAAGGTTCTTTGCACAAATAGACGTTGTCTCAAACTCATGTCTGTGCAGGGGACGGTACAACTGTGGTTTCTCAACATTATGTGATGCGATGACAGAAGTAGATTGAGATGAAGGCTTCACAGCACTGGATTACTTTGATAATGGTGGGCTGTACTGTTCCCTGAGTTGTTACTGCTTCGTAGAGGTCATGAATGTATGTACCTAAGAACGTTAACCCCCACAATTTCAAGGAGTTAAAAGAGCCTAATTACTTGTCTGACGGAGGCGGGTGGTGTTATATTTCTGATGATCAGATTACCTCTTGATCAAATTTTTTAAACATATAGAGAACTCCATTAAGATTATGACGAACTGCGATTTACTAGAGCAATGTTTCTTAACCTGAGATCTACGGACCTCTTTTGTTAGAATGGATTCTAAGATCCCGCGCAGATAATCTAACATTTAAAATTTAATGTTTTTAATTATCCATTTGTGAACATATTTCTTTCCTTGAAGGAGCATTCATCGGACAATCATAGCCTTCATCGGACGATCAAAGGGGTCCTTAGCTGTTATCAGACAATCAAAGGGGTCCATAGCCGGCATCGGACAATCAAAGAGATCCATAGAATTCATCGGACAAACAAAGAGTCCATTGCCTTCACCAGCAAATCTAAGGGATCCATAGACTTCATGGCTCAGTCAAAGGAGTCCCTTAGCCTTCATCGGACAATCAAAGAGGTCCCTGGTACCAAAAAAGGTAAAGAAACCCTGTACTAGAGGCTCATATCGTTTGTTTTATTGTTTATGCATTTATGTTATTTCTCACTTTCTTTTCTCTTCTGTTCTTGTTTGTTTGTGTCATGGATTGCATCCACTGCTTTGCAGTAGTGGTCCAACAGTGGCCAAAACTCAAGAGTATCTAAACTGGGTCGACAAAGGTGTTTATCTTCGCACAAGATTACTCTTGGCAGAGATGTAGATAGAAGTGGAATGACACTTCTATCCGAAGGAAGCCATCACAAGATAATTCAGAAGTCAAGAACCATGCGGCATAGCGCCGAGCAATGGTTAACTTATATCTGTCCGTCGCCTTTTGTGAAGGATTTAACCAATGGTTTTTAGCCCGTTCAAGCCCCCAGCTGAGTTAATTCAGCGAATTCCTCTTATAATGGTATAGCTCTGTTTAGAGGTAAATATATATATATATATATATATATATATATATATATATATATATATATATATATATATATATATATATATATATATATATATATACAGATATATATATATATATATATATATATATATATATATTTAGATATGTATAGATATATATATATATATATATATATATATATATATTGTTCTGGTTCATACGTTTGCTTTCATACTTATAAAAAAAACGGAATCGACGATGATTGTTTAGTTTTAAAACAACAGGTAACAAATTTAATAATCAATTAGTATTAACAGTTTAAAATAAATAAAATGCTGGTGAATTTTATATTCGAATCAAATTTTCTCTTCACTGAGATTTAGGGTGAGGATATAGTTCAGAAAAATTAGGTCCTTTTTGATGGTGCCTTTTTATAAGCACTTAACTTTTAGGTAAGTCCTGCAGCTGTGATTTTTGTCACTGCTTGGTGATGAGGGCACTTCTTCACACCATTTGTCCGATTTAGGCGGTTGGTGTTGATTCCCTGCGTTTCACTCACAACTAGCTTCGTTCCGAGAACCCAAAATTTTTGGGAATACATAATCTCCTTGCACAGATTTAGACTGGACACAGCTCTGTATTAGATGCTTCGAATCACTTAGGTCTGGAAATTAGAGTTAATTCCTCTGACGGCGGGTTTTCTGCGAAATCACTGGCCTGGGAAAACTTTTGTTTAATTCCTCTATGACTTGGTCTTGGAAATTAGAGTTAATTCCTCTGACGGCGGGTGTTCTGCGAAATCACTGGGCCTGGGAAAACTTGTGTTTAATTCCTCTATGACTTGTGATCAAATTCACAAGTTTCCAGTCTTGTATTAAAAATGCGGGTTTACTTGTAAATTCCTAAGTTTTTGCCCAATAGTCGATCTGTTACTTATAGTTGTGGAATTTCTAAGTCCAATGTCCCCTTTTTCTTTCTGGTTTTTAGGAGTCGCTAGTCTGACGTATGCGCTGCAGTGTGTGTACCGACTTTGATTTCACTACATTATATTTTACAATCCTCAGTTCAAATTTCAGCTGTTTTTCCGCCTAATTTCCAATGAGATACATTGTATATTCTGGTTTCTCAAATCAACCAATCCAATCGAATCTCGTTCAGCACTACGTGGGTATGGGTGTTTCAAATTCAAAAAATACAAAATATTAAATTTAATATCCACGCGTGACCTCTTCATATCGTTGCGTCAGACTTCCGCCGGCATCTTGTGTACAACTCATAAACACCATCTGTGAACTCATTTGATGTCCAGATGCTACCTATCGCCAATATTGTCTCTCCAGACAGATTATCGTGATAATCACACACAGGTATGGTCCCGTGAAACGATAAACGCATCTACCACCTGTGTAATCTGCCCATCTCAGACGGCTATCTCAGACAGACAAAAGTGGCTTCTATAGATGTTGATCGGGTGAGACCGTCTTTTCATGATAAGAATATTGCTCGCTGACCGGTGATAATGACTGGGTATTGTTACGATAATACCCCAGTTCACCTGGCGGAACGTAAATACTGGTACATCTGTGGAGTGGTAAACAAGATAAAGACAGTCTCTTAGCAGATACTTCCGTAGGGGAGTGGAGTGTTAGAGGCATTCCCCTGCTAGATTCAGCATAGAGAGTAAAATAATGAATGAAAGGGCATAAAAATTGCTAAATATGAGCGGTTGGTGAGAAAATGAAGAAAAAAATGATACTGCCGTAGTGGCAAAAGATGTGAGAGAGCCATCCAAAAGAACAAATGCAGACGTTTCGTTACAGTTTGTCCCTAACGAAGACCTTGTTGTCGTAACGTTGGCCATTTATTTTCCTTTGTCCCAGTAAGATGTTTAAATAAAAAGGTCGTCCCATAGCAGATACTTCCGTAGAGGAGCGAACTGTTAGATACTTCCGTAGGGGAGGGAACTGTTAGATACTTCACCAACTAGATCGAGCTATGTAAGGTGGAATGACCAGTTTCCTCCTCGCTGCTTTTGCCTTCCCTAACTCAAGAGCAGTCAGGTACTTATTTTCATCTGTGTAGACCAGAATGTGACATCACCAGGTCTTGAACTCGGAACCCGGTAACTTCACCAGGAGAGGCAAGCGCTCAAGCCACTTTGCCAGTCAGACCATCTAATATAGGGGTTCTCAACCTGGAGTACGGAGGCACCAAACAAGGGGATACGAGACATCTACCATGGGGATACGAGACATCTACCAAGGGGATACGGGGAACATATGGTCAATAACTATATTATCCTACTGAAATATTCCAACAATAACTAAATAGGTTTAAATAAGTAAAGCTAGGTACTGCCGTACGGGAGTTAAGTGTTAGAGGCTGTACTGCACTAGGTCCAGCTTCGAGAGGTAAGTTGATTAGTTCCCTTATTCGCTGTCTTTGACTTCCCTAACTCAAGAGCAGAGTCAGGTACCCATTTACAACTCGGTAGACCGGAACATGACGCCACCGTGTTTTGAACCGGAACCTTTGCCACCAGAGGTCAGCGTTCTAACCACTCTGTGAACAGATGCTCTCCAATAGTCATCATCATCATCATGTAGCATGTCCTTTGCAGAACGTCGCTCTCATCACAGCCCGCCTGAAAGACTCTCGATCTCTAGCCAGCCTTCCCGCCTCCTCCATTGTCGTATTCAAGGTGTCTTCAATGTCCTGTGTCCACCGTCGTCTTGGTATCATACCCTCCATCACTGCTCTCTCTAAGCCACTATGACGTTTAATGTGGCCAAAGTATTTCAGTTTCCGGGACATGATATTGTTTATAAGCCAGTTTTTCTTGATATTCAGGTCGTGTAGGATGGCTATATTTTTCTTCTTCTTTGTCCAATATATTCTGAGAATTTTTCTGTAACACTTTGCTTCGAAAGATTCGATTTTTTTCTTTAATGTTTGTGTAATGGTCCATGATTCATGTCACGAAAAGGTGTTGAAGTTATTGAAATCTAAAGATATCCTGGACAAAAAGATGTATCAGATGATACCAGGATAGTGCCAGATAAGAGACTGGTCTTACAAGAAATACCCCCTTTTCTGAAAAGAATAAGAGTGTATTGACATCAAAGGTAGAATCCAGCTGTATAAACCTCCAGGTGTGATGAGAGTGGATGTCCTGAAAGTTTATTTGCTCCCTCTCAAGATCCTCCTCTGATATTATGTGTTATTATTATTATGGTTTATTATTATTATTTATTACGGCTAATTATACTAGGGGTACTAATTATGGTCTATCTATATATAATATGTATCAACAAAACTTGGAACTCAATTTAAATAATTTCAGCAAGTCTGGTGGTACATATTTACAATTTATTTAACCTATACCGTTTCTCTTTTTGGTTAGGTAAATTAGAAGAAACTCAAATGTATTTACAACATAAAATAAATAAACATAGACAATTTAATTATTAAAATGAATCCTGTACTTAAGTTTCTATTTTTCTACACAGATTAATATTATAATTCAATATGGTTTGTCACTAATGTTTAACTGTGAAGGTAGTAATGGATACATTCTGTCCATAAGTAATCATCCTTCACTGTGTTTTTATTACTTTATATTTTATTTTCTAGTGGTATATGATAAATAGGCTGACCAGTGGCTTTGTGTTGCCACTTAACTTGTATTGTAGAAATCAATCACACTCCCGCCATGGACTATCACGTCTGTGAATTGCCAGGCAGTGGAAGCTGGGTAACTGGCTCCAATGACTTCAAGAGCACTCGCACCTCAGAGTCCAACAGAGATACAAGGTAGATGATTCATATACTTCTGGTAGTTTGCAGGATAAAACATGGAATACAAATAATCACAACCCCTGTATGGTCCAGCACTATTCTGTCCTCACATACAATGGACATAACAAACAGTGGCAGACATTGTGCTAACATATGCACAGGACAATTTACCTCACTACCACTCAAAGCCAATTCACTGTGACTAAAATTTCCTTATAAATCCTAAGTTAGATCCCTTTGTCCATGATCTGCCTCCATACAATGATTTGGTCTAGTATAAAATACTAAGTAATACTTTGATCGATTCATTACAACAATTCCTGTCATCCTTCCTTATGTTCCGGATAAGTTTGTCGTTCCTTTAATAAATACTCCTTTAAATACTTTATCAAACTTTCAGTCGTACTTTGGTCATCATTCTCAATAATTCTATACATTTCACAAGGCTGGCTTTTGCCGCTAAAAGATTACACATGCTTGTATTTCAGCCTGCAGCACACTCGACCTGTAATTTTCTTAACACATGCTACACACTTCCTAACGCACAAGTGGATTAATCACAGGGGAAAATATATATATATATATATATATATATATATATATATATATATATATATATATATATATATATATATATATATATATATATATATATATTCATTCTTACCCTCAGGCAATACACACACACGGGCTGTCAATGGGTATCAAAAGTCTGCTTCAGATACAGAGGCAAAGGTACACAACATTAACACTGGTACTGTCAAATCTGCCCACCGTGTTTCAAAAATGAATGGCCTATTTTGGTTGCAAGGGCAAGGTCTTATATACCATCACATCCCCCGTATCGGAGAGCAGTGGGGATACCGGGGTGAAAAAATCTCAAAATGAGGCATACTTTATCTCTCTGTTCAATAAGTAAAAACTAGTATTTCAAGTATCTTTCTTATTTATGGGGCGATTTTGGTCATCTAAAGCTTGAATTATACTGTGAATTATTCTGTATTGATCTATCTACTAATTGGTTAGTTTGCAAAAAGCATTTTAATATATGCATGCTTTAACTAGCTAAATTGGGACTAACCTTATGTAACGAAGCCCTTTCACTCGATATTTCTATCTTACTAAAATACTATTCGAGAACGTTTTTACACCTACCTCTAACGTAACATTCCCGTTGTTGAATTATATAATCCTTCCCGGTGATACTTCTTTATTCTTTCCAAAATTAAATGGCATTGTACCTTCGGTTACACAAAATGGGCCTCTGTGTTCAAGCATAGTACGTTTCATAACACACACCAAGAAGGACGCGTTTTCATTGGCTAGTGTATCAGAGAGTTCTCAACATATCGCGTGCGGTATGGTCAGAGTTACTCCTAAGTATACAGAAGACCGTGTTGTGAGACAGACTAAATCACGACAATTCACATACGTACGTTGCCACAGGAAAGATGCACGTTCTCAGAAGTTTTACTTTAATTAATTTGCTGGTGTTATGCCATAGGTTCTTCATTTTATTTAACCTCTGCATTGCTATGGCCAGTCTCCTTCTGACCTCTTTTGAGCAGTCTCCATTGTTGTTAATTATGGAGCCAAGATATTCAAAATTTGTGACATTTTCAATTTCCTCATCATTGATGGTAATCTTTGGTTGGCATCTTGTTTTGTCAGTGGGTATTATCTTTTTTTTTTTTTTTGTGTTCAGAAAAAGGTTCTGATCCTCACTGTGTCTTTTGACAGACAGGATTAACTGTTCTAGTCCCTTGGCACTGTTTGAAAGAATAACTGTGTCATCTGCGTACCTGAGTTCTGGGATCGCATTTCCACCAATTGTGAACAGATCGCAATTTTCACATTCTTGGTCACTCCTAACATTTCTCATTATATTTTCTGCATAGACGTTAAACAAGTATGGAGAGAGGATGCAACCCTATTTTGCTCCCAATTTCACCTCAAACCATCCTGATGTTTCCCCCGCTACTCTGACAGCTGCTTGTTGTTCGTGATATAGTGTTTCGATTAGATGGATCGAATGCGCTGGAAACCCCATGCCTCTCATGACGTTCCATAATTTCGGATGTTGTACACAGTCAAAGGCCTTGGTGTAATCTACGAAACAGGTGTGAAGATCTACATTGTATTGTCTGCATTTTTCGAGGATGTTTCTCACATTAAAAATGTGGTCTCTCGTACCTCTGCCATGTCTAAAACCTGCCTGTACTTCATGTATTTCATGTTCTAACTTCTTTTCTATCCTCTTCATAATAATCCGCAAGATGATTTTGCTGGCATGACTTATTAAAGCAATAGTACGATAGTTGGTACACAGTTTTAAATTGCCTTTCTTTGGGAGAGGGGTATACACACTTTTCTATGCTTTGGGCCAAACTGCACTGTTCCAGATCTTCACTCATAGTGCATGATAAACGCGGACGCTGGCCTCTCCTTCTGCTTGAATTAGTTCATTTGGTATGTCATCGCATCCTGGTGATTTCCCTTTCTTCGGGCTTTTGATTGCCGCACGTACTTCATCTAATATAGGTTCTGGCTCTCTCTCTTCACTTTCAATCGTTATATCTGGAGTCTTTGTACTCTCTTCATACATTTCTCTGCAGTACTCCTTCCATCTCTCCAGTATATCCTTACTTTCTGTTAATATGTTACCATTTTTATCATTAATTGCATGTAATGATGGTCTAAAATCATCTGTTAGCGTTCTGATTTCCTTGAACATATCCCCATCTTTTCCCTGAAATTGCAGATCTTCTATTCTATTGCAAGTATTCGTTATGTATTGTTTCTTGTCTTTCCTAATCTCTCTCCTGATGTTTCTTGTGCAGTTTTTGTATTTGTCACTGCTGCTTTCTGCCCCTGTTTGCTTTAATTTTCTTCTTTCTTCTATGAGCCTCAATGTTTCCTCCGTGGTGTATATCTGCTTCTTGTGCACTTTTCTAGGGATCATGTTTTGTGCTGATGAGATGAGAATATCTCTGGCGTGTGTGGCTAGCTCATCAAGTGTCATATCCTCTTGTACAGCCATCAGAACTTCGAATTTGTATTGTACTTCAATTGGAGAAGTATAACACTGGTATACACACATTTTTGTGCCTTAAATTTTATAGCTGTTCTTGGGTAATTTTGGGTTGCTGATTCCAAAAATGTACTCAGATTTTTTCTATCAGCTCTAGTTTTTGAGATAACTAAGAATGACCATATTAGTAGGGCAATTGTTATGTACAATCCTAGAGTTAGGTGCTATCAGTGGCATTTTGACTTTAGTCTGCATTCATATTATATGTAATTACTGTGCACATATTACCAAAAATGTAATAAAACTTTATCACTAGCACTTGTTTAGTCAACATGCAAAAAGGATCTTTTCGAGGACTTCCTGGAATGTGATATGCCCGGACAGTCACGCTTAAGGGTCCAACAGTAATCTGCCATCATGTGGGCATCCCAAAGTCCCTGGTATCTCTCTTCCATTGTTTTTATATCTTGGTGAAATCTTTCACCTTGCTTCTCACTAAAGTCGCCAAGATTCTCCGGAAATAAATGTAAATGGTTATGGAGGTAGTGCAATTTTATGCTCATGTTGCATCCAAGTTCACAAAAACTCGACAGCATGTTTCCAACTAATTCAGAATAACTGTCTGCTTTAAAGTTACCCAGAAAGTTTTGCACAACTAAAACAAATGATGACCAGGCTGTGGACTCTGTTTTGTTCATGGAATCAATAAAATTTGGATCGTTTATTAACTTTCTAATTTGAGGTCCTGTCGTGGAATATTCTAATCCCCATATATAAATTATTAGGTAAATATGAAGCCTAACAAATAAAATTAATAAAGAAAAGAGCAATGGTAAATAACAGTGCTGTCACAAAGAAGGTACTCGAAATCCCCCTTGTTTTCTGCTTCGTCTGCAAATTGTAACGCTTTCACGTTGATAGTAAAAGCTTACTGTATTATACCCGCTTTCTTCAATGAAACGTGTGCTGTATTTCTTGGAAAAACATTGAGAGGCAGACTGCGTAATGACCTAAATTAATCCTAACATTAATTATACTGCGTTACCAAAACGAACGAACAGATGGACAAAAGGATAGCGAGAAGGGAGAGGCAGAAAGCCGAACACTAAACACGCTTCGCGCGATACACAAATGCTGCCATCACGCGTGTAAGACTACACGCACTAACTTTTTCGGACGGACAGTGATAAATTCACTACCCTTCCCAGAGTTAGGTTTTAAAATCATAAAAAACGCTTATTAGGAAAGATAACAATAGATGGGTTTACGGTTGAAAACATAACAGTACCCAGACAGCACATCTTCGAAACAGGAGGTAGAAAATACATATTTTGAACGCAGCCACGTAGCTCTTTTAAATTTGGATATTTGGGTTCCTTAGGGCTTGCTGACAAAGAATATGTAAAACGTTACGCAAATAGTCCAGGAATTAATAAATTATAACCAAAATAAAATAGTGGGGATGCCTGACAACATAAAATCATTTCTGCTCATAAAATTTTTTATAACGTGTTTGAAAAAACCTTACGTGACATAAATAGCCTACCCTGTAAACTCCAAATTGATTGGAGCGCAACAAATGAAAGACTAACCACGATTGGTCGGGCTATAAATACTATCTTTCGTTGTTAGGGGAGACGTGGAAAGGTAACATTTTTTCAAACACTTGTCGAAACGTGGCCTCATTGGCTAGACTCGCTGATATACTCACTTAGGAGCGTTAGTTCGAGACCACTAGTGCAAATAATCTTGATAAAGCAACAGTGCGTTGAAGCCAGCTCATATTTGTGTTAAATAAAAGCCTGGAACATAAGCAGATGGGAATTTGTGCCAGTAATTGTGCCAGAATTCATTGCTAATCAACGTATCTGTGTTTATTTCCATGAAATTGTGGTAAGCTTGAACCATTCAGTATCTTTTAATGAAAATTGAATGTAAATTGTTAATTTATGCCTGTATATATATGTGTAGTTCAGTGGCAAACAGGAGATAAAGCCTATAATGCTCCAGCCTGAACAGAGGGTGTCGGAGGGAAGTAAAACGGCATGGAATGGCCAAATAGTACACTGACACCTGGATGATTGATTAGACAGAAATAATGCTGGAAGTGCAGAGGCGTAGTGACCATTAAGGAGGGTAATGCTGGTATAAAGTATTTCAGATGAAGCTGACAGTTGGCCTAACGCTCTGAACTCAATGTTTGTGTTGTATTGTGCTCAGTGTAGAACTAGAGTATCAATTAGTTATGAAGTAGAAGGTACATCCTTCCTGTTTTCAGGGACCGTGGTCTTGATGGTACTGAGCAGCACCTGGTCAGAGCTTTGCTGAATCCAGAGTCGGACAGCATACTCCTTGGTCTTTTTAGCTATCAGTGAGGTGTCTCCAGAGCCCAGGGGAGAATTCGAGCAGAGGAGTCCTTTCCTGCCGCCATCACGCAAGATAAGCTGATTTGGCCAGCTGAGCTCAACATTATGTCCCCTCCTCTTGAAATAACTTTGTAAAAACAACATTCAGAGGGGAATTTAATTGTCTTAATATTAGGAACTGAGAACATCTCCAATACTAGTCCCAAAAGACAAACTATTGAAGTCATGATGACAAATACCAACAGAGCTTGAACAAAACAAAACCAGTATTACCTCATATTACCACTACACAACTGACACACATAGGATATTTTTAATAATATATGTCACTACAATATTCATATTGATAAAGTCTGTACATATACTTGTAATTAAAATTGATTGTGATTCCTGGTTCCTTTGTATTTGAATCAGGACACATATACCTTTATGATAACCATGAATACATATTGTTATTTGAAAAGTTATCAGTGACTCCTTAAGATATTCTCATAGAGTGTTATATGTATGTGAGTGTCACAGTGTTGTCAAGAGTAGTGGATTAAATTAAATTGTTTATCTGTCTGTTGTTGTGACTTACACTTCATCATACACATACCCTAGACACATAACGTAGTCATCACACTATTCCAGAATAATTCTGACTGAGATATATAGATATGTGGTAGCAAGTAAGGTTATCTATAATACACTACTCTTAATAGATATAGATACCTTCACAGCTGATCTCAGTCAGTACACTAAGTCCCCTATAAATATTTATAACATCCCACTTCACCACAGGTCCATCAAAAATTCCAGCTATTAGTTTGTCTATGCTCAATTCTGGAAACTTTCTACATAAGTAATTAAAACAGGTACCATCTTTGTTCAGTGCCTTAACAACTTGCTTCATCAAGCCAAGCTTTATATGTAATGGTGGCAGTAGAACTCTTTTTCGATCAATGAACGGCTTATTGACAATATTTTTTTCTCCAACTTTAAATTCATCCCTCAACGGCCACTGTTTCTTTGTCCAGCGCATATCTTTTGCCCTGCTATCCCACAAACATATAAAGCATGGATATTTGGTGAATCCCATTTGCTGGCCAAGCAAGAAGTTCATCATTTTAAGATCTACACAAACCATCCAGTTATGTTCTAAATACTTCAATTTTTCCAGAACTGTGCTTATTGTAGCATTGACTTCTGGAAAGACAGATGACACTGGGAAAGACTAGAAACCGGCTGACGGGGTTAGCACCCCGTAAGCTGTATTCAATTGCTATAGAACCCAAAAACGATAGATGCCCCCAGGATTCACCGAAAGGGGGGGAGAATGATGAATCCACAGGCGCCTCATTGGAATCGACCAGACCCGTTACACGGACTTCGAGCTCTGAACAACGGCTGGAGTTTCCATGTGCCTGTGGTAGGGAATTCTCTACTCAGAGAGGAATGAAAATCCACAGAACGAAAAAGGGGTGTGGGAGGTCATCAGGGGGAGATCAACAGCGCTCTGTCTCGACGGATAAGACGTTAGAAGAACGCAGCCAGGAGTCAATCCACAGTGCTGAGTACATTCAAGTTGATCTGCCTGATGATGATCTCACACACTTCTTGGACGGGAAGAGAGATGCAATCAAGTTTCCACCCGCCAGTGCAAAGGGGCTTTGGGAACAGCTGGACGAAGCCTTGGCAAAAGAGTTGGATAACAACCTGAAGCAGATAACTTTGGAGAAGAAGCTGGAAATCTTCGGCGACATAATATATCTGCACTGTCGCAAAGTGTTCGGAGTGAGGGAGGCAAGGGAAAGTAACCCACCACGAAAAAGCAGAAGACAAATTAAAATAGAAGAAATCAGAAAACAGAAGAAGCATGCCCGAAAACTGTTCAAAAACGCAGTTGCCGCAGAGAAGGAAGGGTTGCGACAGGTTTGGGAGCACCTGAAAGGCCAACATAATGCCCTTTGTAGAGCAGAAAGGTTGTGCAGGAAGAAAAGGAAGACTCGAATGGATAGGGAAAGATTCTTCAGGGAGCCCTTCAAGTTTGCCAAAGAACTGTTTGAGCAGCCACGGTCGGGTACGCTAAACATCAGGAAAGAAGACCTGGAAGAACACCTTGGAATAACATATTCAGATGGTCGCAAAGATGAGCCGCTCAGCAGCATGGCAGGCCTTAAATGGCCGAGTAAGCCAGGAGCTGAATTTAACACCAAGCCCCCAACGATGCAAGAGGTAGAAAGCATTGTCCAGAAAGCTCGATGCAAGTCAGCTCCAGGTCCTAATGGTGTTCCATATGTGGTGTATAAGAGATGCCCTGAGGTGCTCAAACGACTGCTTCGTTTACTGAAGAGTGCGTGGAAAACCCAGCTTGTAAGCAAGGAATGGAGAAAGGCGAACGGAGTCTACATCCCGAAGGAGCAAAATTCCACAGACATCAGTCAGTTCAGGCCAATCTCACTACTCAATGTGGAAGGGAAGATATTCTTCTCAGTGATGGCGAAAAGACTCACTACATACCTCCTGGCAAATGGGTACATTGACACTACCATTCAGAAAGGAGGTATCCCAGGTACACCAGGATGTCTAGAGCATGCCACAATGATATGGGAAGCAATCCAAAAGGCAAAGTCTGACAGAACAAACCTCCATGTAATCTGGTTGGATTTAGCGAATGCTTATGGATCCGTTCCACACCAGATGTTGTGGCAGGCCCTAGAAATGTATCATGTTCCACAAGAGATTGCAGCAATGCTGAAGCTGTATTTCGCAGGGTTTGCTGTCAGATTTTCAACCAGAGAGTACACACAACGAAGTGGATTGGCCTTGAAGTTGGAATTGCGATGGGATGTACCATCTCTCCGATACTATTTGTGATGGCTATGCAGGTAATCCTCAATGCGGCTGAAGGAATGGCTATAGGTCCAAAGCTCGGTGGAATGTGTCTCATGCCACCGCTCAAAGCATTCATGGATGACACAACAATTCTGACATCAGATGAACATCAGGCCCGGAGGATGTCAGCACGCCTGGATGAACTAGTCAGCTGGTGCAGAATGAGCTTCAAACCCAAGAAGTCGAGAAGCCTATCAGTCAGGAAAGGGAAGATAGCAGAGGTCATATTCACGGTTTCCAACCAAAGAATCCCTACTGTCATTGAGGAACCTGTTAAAAGTCTTGGCAGGGTGTACGATGCCTCATTAAAAGACTCAAAGGCAGTGCAACAGACAATAGAAATGGCAGACAGAGGGCTACAGATCATAGACCAAAGCAGACTCCTGGGGAAGTTCAAACTGTGGTGCCTCCAGTTCATGTTGATACCAAAGTTGCTGTGGCCACTGCTTATATATGAAATAAGCACAAGTACAGTGGAAGCCATAGAGCAGAAGGTCAACAAGTTCATGAGAAAATGGCTAGGAGTACCACCAGGTCTGTCAGATGTAGCACTGTACTGCAAAAAGTCAAAACTTCTGCTTCCTTTCAAGTCAGTTGTTGAAGAGTACAAAGTTGGAAAGGCAAGGCTTGCAATGATGCTACGCGAGTCAGCTGATGACGTGGTTAAGTCCATTCAGCCCACACTGAAAACGGGAAGGAAGTGGAAAGTGGAAGAAGCTGTTGATGCTGCCCAAGAGTCACTCAAACTGAGGGAGGTAATCGGATACACACAAACGAATAGACGGGGATTTGGTCATGGAGACATCCGTTGGTGGTCCAAGGCATCAAGCAGGGAGCGCAGAGACATGGTAGTTCAGGAGATACGAGAAGTTGAGAATGATAAGAGGTTGCAAAAAGCAGTGCAGCAGGTCCAACAAGGCCAATGGACTACATGGGAAGGAGCCCTGCAGAGGTCCTTGACATGGAATGATATATGGCATATGGCACCTCTTAGGCTCAGCTTCGTTGTCAGATCACTGTATGACCTGCTGCCATCGGCCACCAACCTTGTGAAATGGGGAAAGTCGGATGATGAGCAGTGCCCCCTGTGCCAGGGGAGGCAGACACTTGAACACGTGCTCTCAGCGTGTAAGGTGTCATTAGGGCAAGGACGATACACTTGGCGCCATAACAAAGTGCTAAATGAGCTTGCTGCGACAATAGATCTGGCAAGAATGAAGGCGAATAGCAAAGTCCGGCCAGACACCGCAAACACATACTTTCTGAGGGCAGGAAAGTCAGCACACCCCAAACCGAATAAACCTGGTAGCAGTTTACCATCTCTTCTTGATTGTGCAAATGATTGGGAGATGGCGGTAGACCTACCTGGACGAGGGGCATATCCAGAGAGTATCCGGAAATCGCGGAGACGGCCGGATATAGTGCTTCATTCTGCAGCAACGCTTCAGGTCATACTGATTGAACTGACCGTGCCATTTGAATCCAGATTAGATGAGCAACATTCGTTCAAAGCGGCCAAGTATAGTGATCTGGCCGCGGATCTGAGACACGATGGGTTCACTGCAAGGGTCATGGCTGTTGAAGTGGGCGCAAGAGGGCTTGTGGCTGCATCAGTGTATGATCTATTGAAACTGTTGGGGCTGAGGGGACAGTCGAGAACAAGGGCCCTGAAGAGGCTTAGTGAAACTGCCGAAAAGGCATCAGGCTGGCTGTGGAACAACCGCAATGGGGAATGGAGATCGTAACAATAAACGCTGCGGTACAGAAAACACCAGGAATTTTTCTAAGTCCACAATATGCTGAGGTTTGTGGTGGACTAGTGAACGGGCTTCGACTCAGGGGCGACAAGCGGTGTATACTATAAGGGGTGTCAGTATCAAGAGTCCAGTGGGGAACGCACAGTGGCGACTCGTTGACTTCGCGCTGGTGTCTCAGTGTGTGCGACGGAACGAACGGAATAATTTGTCTTCTCTTTGTTACTTTCACAATTGCCTCCACGGCTGGCGGAGTTGTGGAATTTAAAGTTGCTACCATAAGTGAAATGGGTTCATTTTCGATGCAAGACAACAGGAAGCTGAGACGCTTGGGAGTCATGACCCAAGTGGGCCCGCCCCCCTTAGAGTGTAAAGGAGTATATAGGGCCGAAACACTTGTCGGACGGGGGGACATCTTCTGATGATCAGATTGCTTCCTGTTGTATCGCTCTGTAAAGAGTTTCCTATCATAGCATACTCCTTCTTCATTGTAGTAGAATGAGCAATTGGAATTGAGCCATATTTGTTACCATTGTGTAAGAGAACACCCTTGAAACTTCTTTTAGAGCTGTCAATGAAAAGTCGCCAATCATCTGGTGTATAACTTACACCCATTTTGTTAACAAGACCTCCTACATTAGTACAAAACACAAGGACTAGACAGCAATAGTTTTTTTACATAGCCATATATAGAAAATATTGTAATAATACAGGGTGACCCAAAAAAAAAAAAAAACGGGCCCGCGCGCGCACTTTTTGTGCGCGCGCGGGCCCGTTTTTTTTTTGGGTCACCCTGTATTAATGAAATACAAAAATGTCTGTATCTCAAAAACTAGAGCTGCTACAGACAAGTAAATGTGATATTTGGATTGAGCAGGCCTCATTTATGTACAATCAAGAGTAAAATGTTTGGCACCAAAAATTTTTTTGTTGTTGTAGGGCTGTGTAATTTAAAGCGTGGAACGGAGAGAGACCGCCAAGCAGACGGGGGCGGGATGGAAAAGGAGGGAACGTAGTTGTCACTTTGATACTATTAAGTAAGGCATAGTATCCTTTGTAAGTGCCCTCTTGAGCTCATATAACAATCGCTGATCATAAATTCTAACCGTAATCCGCTGCGGAGATTGACAGGTGTGAGAGATAGTGGAACCCATACAATCCTTTTGTTCAGCCTCTATGGAAGAGAAGCTAACAGGACTAAGGATTTTTTCAGCTCATGAAGATTCCCAGAATCTTTGGGAATTTGATAACCGTGACTAAATAGTGTTTACCACTTTAGTACCGGCGAGGGTCTGGGGTGAAGGGGGAAACATGAGGGCAATATGTCTTTCTAGGACAAAAGACAAGAAAAAACCTACGTTACGGGCCAGGGACAAAGGAATAAATAAATACTACACCTGATAAACGGACATGTTTATACTAAAATGGCTGCAATCACCGGAAGAAGAGAGAAAAGACTCAGTACAGAAAAAAAAAAAAACTATCAGAGGGCAAAGTACAAAAAGAGAAAGAAAAAGAAAAGAGAGAGAAAAAAAGAGAGAGATCAATGTATTATATATACATAGGGGGAGTGGTAGCCAAAGGATGGAACCTCCCCGACGGCCAAATACTTGAAGTACGCACCTGGCTGTTATTCTTTGTCTGCAGGATGAATGGAAATGAAATGTTTTTGCATTTTTTATACGTCAGTATTTTCACAGGCTTTTCTTTAGCTTGCAACGTTTGTCACTCTCTTGTCCCACTCTTGTCACCTTCAAATCTTGCAATCGATTTTTCAATCACTTCCAGATTAGCAATAGCTCTGAAACGTGGCATAGTTGTGTATTCCTCATAACAATACAATAATCAGTTGTAAAAATAACAAAATAAATAAAATTAATATTATTTTTTTTTTAATCACTAAAATGGACGATAGCTGCAAATTGCCTAGATGTATTCTTTCCAACAAGATTGTCTCTCTTGAGAGAAATATTGAAACTTCTCCCCGCTCTCCACACACACACTATCGCACGTGCGTGCACAGACATACAAGCAACTGACAACTACATTAAAAAAAATGTAATTTACAACTCTTATCAAAATAAAAAAAATAAAAAATAAAAAAAAATTTACTTTCCGTGTAATAATGAAATCCGCCTCCTGTGCTTTGGACTCGTTTATCGCAAACTGATAATGTCATTAGCAGATCGATTACATTTGACTTAAATTTAAAAAAAAAAATAATACTAAAAAGAAGAAAATCAAAAATCAAAATAAAAATATCCAGGCTTTTTGTCAATTTGATGTTACATTTTTTTACTGCAAGCTGTAAACTCCTTGAAAAATTATTTGTAGCTTTTTAGTGCATTAAAAGCCTGTGTTTAAAATATTTTTTGTTATATTTTTTATTAAATTTTGATATCATCACTTGTATGTATTGTGTATACGTGAATGAAATGTCACTCAAAACAAAGATCAATAACTGCTATTGGATATTTGACTAATAACTTTATTGTTTTATTACGAGAAACACAATAACACAAATTCTAAAATGGCCAGTAAACTCACGTTACGTTACGAGAGAGAGAGAGAGAGAGAGAGAGAGAGAGAGAGAGAGAGAGAGAGAGAGAGAGAGAGAGAGAGAGAGAGAGAGAGAGAGAGAGAGAGAGAGAGAGAGAGAGAGAGAGAGAGAAAGAGAGAGAGAGAGAGAGAGAGAAAAAAAATAAATTGATGGCCGTTATGAAACCATAAGTTCAACCTTCCAGATCTCACACCAAGCTGTAATGCTAATGCGACATAGCATTATATGTGATAAAATAACAATAAATTTTCTTTATTTTCACATGTTTCATATAAATTAGTTGGGCAGAAGTGAAGAAATAAATATTTAAAAGTAGGGAGGTACTTTTCTATCTGTGGGCGTCCTATTGGCAGAGTGGTTAGAGCGCTGGTCTCTCGCGGCAAAGGTGCCTGGTTTGAATCACGGACGGCACCGACACGCTCCAGTCCACCCAGCTGTAAATGAGTAGCTGATTTTGAGTTAGGGAAGGAAAAGGCAATGAGGAAGGGAACTAGTCACCACACCTCTGGGTGCTGGACCTAATATGGTGAAGTCTCTAACACTTAACTCCCCTACGGCAGTATCTGCTATGGGTCTACCTTGACCTTTGACTTGTGTATCACGCAGTAGAATTCCCTATCGCAGAGGAAATAAAATTTTACTAGCAATAACTAAGGTGACCAGACGTCCCGGTTTTTCCGGGACAGTCCCGGTTGTCGACAATTTTTGATAATTTGTCCCGACTTTTTTTCGATGCAATCCGGGACGCCAATTTGTCCCGGTTTTGGACGAATTTGCCACTTTGGCATAAATCTCACACATTAAAAAAAAAAATTATTATTCCGTGGCTGACTTGGAATTTTAAATTATAATTTAAAATTCCAAGTCAGCCACGGAATAATAATTATTAGTGAACTGGCGCCGAAACAGCACAAGAGGTTGCCAGGACCGCGAATTAGTTTTGTAGTTCCAATGTGATATTCGCAGTTATTTGAAATTTTAGGTAGTGGTAAAGTACCAAGATTTTGCGTACGGTATACGTTTATTTAATTTAAACGGTGAACTATTTGTGCATATTTTGTTATTGTTGTAAGAAAATGGTACCAAAGTGTAAATGCAGTTTCAATGAAGATTTACAAAAGGAATATCCGTTTATTAAAAAGAGTACATCAAACTTCAATGTACGATACAATATATGTGCCTCAGGGTTTTCGATAAGCCATAGTGGACGTGGTGATATTAAGAACCACATAAGCAGTGAGAAACATAAGAGAGCCGTCGTTACAGCTGCATCAAGCTCGTCGTTAACCACTTTCTTCAGAGCTGATAAAATTGGTGACCAAGAAGAGCAATTAGCTGCTATAGAAGGCGCCTTTGCATACCATACAGTGCTACACAATCATACTTTCAGGTCTATGGATTGCACATCAAAATTACTTCAGGTTACTTTAGAGCCAAAATGTGCATGTGCACGTACGAAAACAGAAGCCATTATTCGAAATGTCTTGGCACCCCATATTCTAAATGAGTTTAGGTGTGACCTAGAAAAGTCTACATTTATTTCTGTACTGACAGATGCATCCAATCACAAAGAATTCAAGATTTTTCCTTTGCTTGTCAGATACTTTGATCACAGTAATGGAGTGAAAATTAAAATATTAGAGTTAAAGTCATTGCCAGGTGAAACATCTGATATTGTAAGTAGTTTTCTTATTGACTGCATAACTGAAAATGGTTTAGACAGGAAAGTAGTTGGATTATGCGCAAATTACCCAAGACCTAAGGGTCTTTTATGTTTGGACATGCGCCCTAATATAACCGACAAGGTTGAACGGGACGCGCCTCGCCAAAGCGAGGCAAAATTTTATTTTAAAAAAAAATAATAATAATAATAAAAAAAAAAAAAAACAAGGATTATGCGCAGACAACACAAATTTCAATTTTGGAGGTGCTGAAAGGAAAGGACAGAACTGTCGTGAAATATTCTAATCCACATATATAAATTAAAAAGTAAATGTAAAGCCTAACACATAAATTCAATAAACGGAAAGAAGAATGGTAAAGAACAGTGCTGTCACAATGACTCTGCTCGAAATCCCCCTTGTTTTCTACTTCGTCTGCAAATTGTAATGTTTCACGTTGATAGTAAAAGCCTACTGCTTCAATACCCGCTTTCTACGATAAAACGTGTACTGCCTTTCTAAGAAAAACCTTGAGATACGCAAGTTGACCTAGATTTAAAATTCCATTCATGTCGTTTTATACACTACGTTACCCAAAAACGAAAGACAGATGGACTAAAGATAGAAAGAAGGGAGGGCTGAAAGCAGGGACGCATGCAACACTAAACACGCGTCTCGCTATACAATTACTACCATCACGCGTGTAAGGCCACAAGCACTAGCTTTTTTCAAATCGACAGTGATAAAAAACACTACACACACGAGAGTTAGTTTTTAAAAACTTACAAAACGCTTATTAGGAAACATGACATTCTACTGTTTTATGTCAAAAATCCTGACATTAGTCTGACAGTACAGCAGGACAGGTGGCGGTTCTAAACATAAAAAATAAAAATACACGACTATCCTGGAAAATACATATTTTGAACGCAGCCCCTTAGCCCCATTAAACTTATATATTTGGGTTCCTTAGGACTTGCTGACAAATAATATGTTGAGTGTTACGCAAATAGTCTAGGAATTGACAAATTATAGCCAAAAGAAAATAGTGAGGGTGTCAGACAACACCCAAATCAGAATCGCTCAGTGGCAGATTTTCACCCCACCATTGTACGGGAAATGGGTCTCCATGTTAAATCCAATTTGATTGGAGCGCAAGAAATGTAAGGCTAAACACGATTAGTCGGGCTATAAATACTATCTTTTGTTGTCAGGGGAAACGGGAGTAGGAGTACTTTTTTTCAAACGATTGGGTAAACATGGCACGATTGGTTAGACCCGTGAATATAGTCAATTAGAGGCGTCAGGTCAGCACCACATGTTCAAATAAACTTACTACAGAACCAGTGCGTTGAGCACCAGTGCATATTTTTATAAATAAAAGCCTGGGACATCGGCAGATCGAAATTGTGCTATATTCAGTGCCAGTCAACGTAATTCTGTATTATTTCCATGAATTGTGGTAAGCTTGAAATATTTGATATCTTTTAATGAAAATTGAATGTAAATTGATAATTTATGTCTGTATATATGTGTGGTTCAGTAGCGAACATGAGGTGAAGCCTATATAGTGCTCCAACCTGAATAGAAGGTGTCGGAGGAAAGTAAAACTACATGGAATTGCCAAACAGTACACTGACACCTATTTTATTGACTGGAAAGAAATAATGCTGGAATTGCAGAGGCGTAGTAACCATTAGGGAGGAATATACTGGTGAAAATTGTTTCAGATGAAGATAGCAGTTGGCCTACCGCTCTGAACTCAGTGTTTGTTATGTATTGTGCTCAGTGTAGAAATAGAGTATAAATTAGTTCTGAAGTAGGAGGTACAACCTTCTTGTTTCAGGGACTGTGGTCCTAAAGTTATTGAGCAGCACCTGGTCAGAGCTTTGCTGAATCCAGAGGCGGACAGCAGACTCCTTGGTCCATATAGCAAACAGTGAGGTGTCTCCAGAACACAGGGGAGCAATCGAGCAGAGGAGTCTTTTCCTGCCGCCATCACGAAAGATAAGCCTATGTGGCCAGCGGAGCTCAACATTATGTAACCCCATCTTAAACTGACATTGTATAAAAATAAGAGGGGAAATTAATTGTTTTAATGAAAGGAACTGAGAACATCTCCAATACTAGTTCCAACAGAAACAAACACGTGAAGTCATGATGACAAATAACAACATAGCTTGAAAAAACAAAACCAGTATTACCTCATATTACTACTACACAACTGACACACATATGATAATATTAATAAAATATGTCACTACAAGATTCATATTGATAAATTCTATATATATAACATAATTAAAATTGATTGTGATTCCTGGTTCACTTTGTATTTGAATCAGGACACATAAATATTAATTAAAGTACTTAATACATATTGATATTTGAAAATTTACCAGTGACTCATTTAAGATAGTATTATAGAATGTTACATGTGTGAGAGTATCACAGTGTTGTCAAGTGTGGTGGAATAAATTAAATTGTTTATCTGTCTGTTGTTGTTGTGACTTACACTTCATCATATACATACCCTAGACATTCAACGTAGTCATCACAATATTCCAGAATAATTCTGACTGAGGTATAAATATGTGGTAGCAAGTAAGGTCATCTGTAATACACTACCCTTATTAGATACAGATACCTTCACAGCTGATCTCAGTCAGTACACTAAGTCCCCTATAAATATTTATAACATCCCACTTTACCACATATATTGGGGTCTCGCTCCAGGGATATTGAACTTTCTCCTGCTATATATATAGGAATAATAAAGAATTAAAAGGTATCCTTGGGTGGAAATAAATAAGGTTGAGCTCTCAGTGCCTGTAGTGTCCTTAGATAATTATTGAAAGATTGAATTGTTACATTGGTATGTTAGACAATGGCCGACTTGGCAAAATTTTGATCTGCTGCTGTACAGACTGCGAAAGGGTTAGGAATGGACGGGCAAATTATGATTGCTTATGTCACTGCTGAATGTGACAAATATATTGAACGGGAAGAAAGAAGATTAGAAAAAGAGGCCGAAAGAAAATTAGAATCTGAAAGATTGGCCGAAGATAAGAGAATTGAGGCTGAGACTAAGAGGCTGCAGATTGAGGCTGACAAAGACGCTAAAGCATTGGAGGCAGATAAGGAGATTAAAAGGCTCCAATTAGAAGAACAAAAGGCAGAAAGAGAAGACAAAAGATTGGCTGCAGAAAGGGAAGACAAGCGATTAGCTGCAGAAAGGGAAGCAGAAGATAAAAGATTACAAAGGGAACATGAGTTACGACTAAGGGAGTTTGAGTTTCAAGGCCATGCTCCTGAAAATGGTGCCAGTCCCTTTGCCTCTGATGCCACTGCTAGCCAAGGAGCCTCAACCTCAGCTATGAACTTTCATTTAGATCATTTTGTTGAGAAAGACGATGATATTGAGAGCTATCTTAATAGATATGAACTATTAGCTACCACATATGGGTTAGAGAGAGAAAGGTGGAGCTTAAAGTTATCTCAAGGGCTTCGTGGGGCAGCTTATGAAGTTTTTGCCAAAATGAGCAGAGGTGATCAAGAAAATTATGACATGCTAAAGCAGGCTCTTTTGTTAAGATATGAAAAGAACGCAGAATTTTATAGGAAAAAATTTAGGAATGCTAAACTACTGTCAGGTGAAACCTATCACCAGTTCCCTGCACGGTTAGAGACATACTTGGAGAAATGGACTTCTCTGGGGAAAACCCAAGATCTTAAGGAAATGGTCCTTATAGAACAATTAAGAGAGTCCATGGCTCCAGACATGAGAAAGTTTCTCATGGAACAAGGTGCAGAGAGGCTGGGTGAGTTGCTAAATGTTGCTGAAAGGTATCAAGCAGCTCAGGCAGAAGTATCAGGTAACAAAAAGAAACAGGAGGATAATTTTAGGGCACCACAGAACTTTAATAAATTTGATCCAAGAGATCAAAACAAAGGTAAGCACCAATTTGATAGGCCACGGTATGACAATAAAAATAAAACCCCACAATTCGATGAAAGGAAATATGATGAAAGAAAATCTTTCAACCAAGGAAAAAGGTGGTGTAAGAATTGTCAGATGAACAATCATGACACTGACCATTGTAGAAGGAAACCTGTGTATATGGCCACCCTTCAGGTCAGGTCAACCTCAAGACAGGAGGAGGATATTATGTTAGATACCACTCCAGAAGAGATGAGGAAGGCACAGGCTGGGGACAAGACCCTCAAGCCTTGTTTCAGGAAATTGTCAACTTGTCATACAACTCCAGGCAAGGGAGATTTTTACATGAAAAACAAGTTGATGTATAGGAAGACTGGAGCTAGATCCAAAGGTCAGGGACAGCTGGTACTTCCAAAAAGATATAGGGCAGACTTAATAAGGAGCCTACATGTGAAACCAGATGGGGACCATGAGAAGATAGGTACCATCATCCAAAAGGTGGCTCACAATTATTATTGGCCCAAGGCAAGATGGGACATTGAGAATTTTGTAGAAAGGTGTAGCATAGCACATGAGGGAACACCCACAAGTGGGAACATTGATCAGGACCTGGACACGCCACGGGGCAACCTTAGGCCTGACAATACAAGGAAAAATAAATTTGATAAAGTGGACCAAATGGAATGGGAAGCCCCTTTTCACGGACAAGCTTCACTTAACTGTTTTACAATGGCCACTATGCAGAGAGTGCAAAAAGATGTCTTACCCCAGGATAAGCCGAAATTCCCTCAATCGGACTTAAACAAACTGGAGGAAGAAGATGTAGAGAGGAAATCTCTCATCAAGAATTTTAAGTGGGGAGACAGCCACAAGAGAAGAATTGGTAGCGGTCGTTTTGTGCAAGAAAATTCTGGGAAGAAAAATCATCACTATAGCGCTTCCAGTGGAAGAGACCATATCGGTGCATGGACAAATAGGTCCACAAAATTAAAGCTCCACATGTAGCGCTGTTAAGAACGTGGACTGATGAAAAAGCAGAGGAAAATATTACATCCTCATACCAATATGTGAATGAGCTGACCACTCGTTTAAAAACTGGCTGGAAACTTGCCAATGAAAATTTGAAACAAGCCAGGAAGAAACATGCTGCCTATTATAACAGAAAAGCTAAAGACAGAGATTTGGCTGTGGGAGAGAAGATACTGCTTCTTCTCCCCGGGAGTCAGAATAAGTTACAAATTGGATGGCAAGGTCCATATACAGTTCTAGAGAAGGTGTCTAGAACCAATTATAAGATAGATAAGAAGGGGAAAGAAAAAATCTATCATGTGAATCTCCTGAAGAAATATTTGGAAAGAGAACATCAGGAAGAGACACACTTGTTGACCTTGTCCATTGCCATGGAGATGAAAAAGGAACCACTTTCATCATTTGAATATCCATTACACCCCTGTGAGACAGCGGCACAGGTGAAAATCAGTACACATTTAACGAAAACTCAGAAAGAGAGAGTGCAACAGGTTCTAGATAATCATGCAGAGGTGTTAACAGACCGACCTGGGCATACAAACTTATTGGAATATGATATGAAACTGATAGACCCCACACCTGTCTGTATGAAACCATATTCGATTCCTTTTGCTAAGGAGAAAGCTTTGAAGGAAGAGATAGACTATTTGTTGAAGGAAGGAATTATTTCACACAGGGAATCTTCGTATAGTTCCGGTGTTGTACTCTTAAGGAAACCCTCTGGAGAACATAGACTCTGTATAGATTACCGGAGACTGAATGCTATTACAGAAGGACAGGTGGATCCATTGCCGGATACAAATCAGCTGTTTGCCAGGCTAAATAAAGCTAAATATTTCTCAAGGGTGGATCTGAGTAAAGGCTACTAGCAGATTCCAGTAAAACCTGAGATCGGACAAAATTGTTGGATGTAAACATTTCGGAGGAACGTAATGAATCCCTGAGTTGCCTCTTTGAGTGAGGATATTCCGAATGTTTCATACAGGCTAATAAGAGGATTATGGGATCCCCTACGAAAACTCTGCTATCACCAGGTATATGTTGTCTCCTCATAACGTACATTTTGAGGAAAATCAAATGTTCTCTGGACATGTCATTGCGCAGACTCAGAGAAGAGAAATGGTGAATACGCGTTGTGAAGCAGCATTAAGACAAGCAGTCACACTTGCGGCTGTTCAGTAACATAACCGAAATATATTATTGGTTGTAGAGGTCTGAGGCAGATTTCCTGAATAGTGCCTACTCTGAATGGACCCAACTACATAAAACCATGATAGCACAACAGCAGAGTAAAGTCAAGTTGACTTACATTTATCTATGTGTATATAGAATAAAGGACTGACATAAGATGTCTGTTTTAAGAGGGGAGATGTCGTGAAATATTCTAATCCACATATATAAATTAAAAAGTAAATGTAAAGCCTAACACATAAATTCAATAAACGGAAAGAAGAATGGTAAAGAACAGTGCTGTCACAATGACTCTGCTCGAAATCCCCCTTGTTTTCTACTTCGTCTGCAAATTGTAATGTTTCACGTTGATAGTAAAAGCCTACTGCTTCAATACCCGCTTTCTACGATAAAACGTGTACTGCCTTTCCTAGAAAAACCTTGAGATACGCAAGTTGACCTAGATTTAAAATTCCATTCCTGTCGTTTTATACACTACGTTACCCAAAAACGAAAGACAGATGGACTAAAGATAGAAAGAAGGGAGGGCTGAAAGCAGGGACGCATGCAACACTAAACACGCGTCTCGCTATACAATTACTACCATCACGCGTGTAAGGCCACAAGCACTAGCTTTTTTCAAATCGACAGTGATAAAAAACACTACACACACGAGAGTTAGTTTTTAAAAAATTTCAAAACGCTTATTAGGAAACATGACATTCTACTGTTTTATGTCAAAAATACCAACGGGCTGATCACCCGTTTGCCAGTTACTTCGATTACGGAAACAACAGCAAATGGATTGATTTGCCGTTGCCCTAAAGACGCCAATAGGCGTGATGGGAAACAATGGCAAAGAAAACCTATCTGCTGTTGCCCTAAGACGCCACTAGACGTAATGGCCACTGACTGCTTTGACAGTCGGTGGATAAGGACGGAAGAAGAAGAAGAAGAAGAAGAAGAAGATGTCAAAAATCCTGACATTCGTCTGACAGTACAGCAGGTCAGGTGGCGGTTCTAAACATAAAAAATAAAAATAAAAATACACGACTATCCCGGAAAATACATATTTTGAACGCAGCCCCTTAGCCCCATTAAACTTATATATTTGGGTTCCTTAGGACTTGCTGACAAATAATATGTTGAGTGTTACGCAAATAGTCTAGGAATTGACAAATTATAGCCAAAAGAAAATAGTGAGGGTGTCAGACAACACCCAAATCAGAATCGCTCAGTGGCAGATTTTCACCCCACCATTGTACGGGAAATGGGTCTCCATGTTAAATCCAATTTGATTGGAGCGCAAGAAATGTAAGGCTAAACACGATTAGTCGGGCTATAAATACTATCTTTTGTTGTCAGGGGAAACGGGAGTAGGAGTACTTTTTTTCAAACGATTGGGTAAACATGGCACGATTGGTTAGACCCGTGAATATAGTCAATTAGAGGCGTCAGGTCAGCACCACATGTTCAAATAAACTTACTACAGAACCAGTGCGTTGAGCACCAGTGCATATTTTTATAAATAAAAGCCTGGGACATCGGCAGATCGAAATTGTGCTATATTCAGTGCCAGTCAACGTAATTCTGTATTATTTCCATGAATTGTGGTAAGCTTGAAATATTTGATATCTTTTAATGAAAATTGAATGTAAATTGATAATTTATGTCTGTATATATGTGTGGTTCAGTAGCGAACATGAGTGTTGCGGGGCTTTATACGATTCACTTCTTTTATTGTTGTTGCGGCCCCGTCTTCTATTTCAGTGGTCGTTGTGGAAAGCCACCGTTCTCATTGATTCAATAAGCTTCTTAGTTCTGGTCATTTGATTCATTAATTCTTGATCGTGCTATTGTTGGAATAGTTACGCGAATGTGAGTTAATACTTTCTGTCTGTCACAAGGTTTGAACTCAGTATCATAATTGTTGAATTTGTAACTTCAATGAACGTGATAAGTCTCTTCTCGAGTCCACACAATTTTTAATATACATTTCAAACAGTAGACAGTCCATGGAGGTTGATTATGAAAACATTATATATTAGAATTGAATCATACATCATAAATGCTATCCATGCATTATAGTCCTGGTCCAATAATATGCAACACTATAGTCAGAACGTCGTAACTATATGTACGCGCGGTTGGGACATCCAACGGCCGACAATGAGATTAGACGTCTGGCGATATAAAACGAATGTGGACCATAATTTCATCCTTCCTTGACTTTAGTTAAAATTACTAACCTCGATACATTCCTCTCTTCATAAGAATATCGGACTGACCCATGTCCGTACTGCAATAACATATGTGCGGCAATATCATGCCTACCACTGGAAGGATTATAGGACACGTCTTATCCGTTTGACGGTCATCTAAGAAAAGGGTGTGGTAACCTAGTCACGGTGCGTGACATACCAACGCATACACGTCATAATCAATCGTGTGTATCGCGTACACTAACTAACAATTATTTACATTATATTAAACGTAGTCACCTATTAATCTTATGCTGTTAACCTCTAGCAGACCATGCCAATAAAATACCTTAACAATTCCCTGTCCACTGGGGGAAAAAAAAATCTATTAGATAGATTTTTTTTAACAAAAACCCATCTGAAAAAATACCAATATGTTAACAATATCAAAAAAAAAAATTTAACGAGATTGCGGCATATGGCCTACGACGTTCTGTCTAGAACCAATGTCGTGGTCATGTCGACTAACCAATAGTCATGTAATATATTCATTATTTATATCATAAATAAATATAAATGGTAATAAGACTAAAAGAGAATGGTAATGTCGATCTCTAATTAAATAATTAATTAACTTAAAATATGTCGTGATAAAATGTCATGTCAGACTAATTTAAAGTGTTAAAATTAAACGAAATAACTATACTAGGTATGGAATAAGAATAAGTTGTTGAAAATCTAATGTAAGAAAAATGAGAGGATCTGTTAAAGAAAGACATAATAACGAATAAAGAATAAATTAGAGAAAGAAAAAAAAATGATGTATAAATTTAACTAAGTTATGTGTGTTGAACATCAAGTAAGTGTAGTATTAAGTTATTAATACCTTTCTAACTAATTTAAACAATAGTATGCAATATAATCATGTAATTCTAAGAATATAATCAAAGAATTATGTGAGTTTTCTTTTCTTTCTTTCATTTTTTTTAAGTTTCATTCATTTTTTTAAAATTCAACTCACTTGTCATTTTAATGTGGATTAGTTTTAAAGAATAAATTAAAGTAATTAACATTGGATATGAAGATCCATTCGTAGTCTTGATCCTTGAATTTCCATTAGACAAAATGTTCAAGTATTCTGAATCACGTTATATAACGAATTAGTTCGACTGGAATGTCATTTATTTTCTCCGAAGTGTTTTGAAACAATGTTGTGACAAATGTAAACCAGGAAAGTCCCGGTGTAAAGACGAATATAGTGTCAATTGATTGCAGTCACTTTGCGTATAATTTGCCTATAGAAAGCAGCTGAGTAAATGGTTCATTCATGTGTCAAAAAGCAACGATGGTGCTATGTTCTTTGATTAAGTTTCTCTGTACATAGTATTGTCTTTGCGACAAACAACGTAAATTAGGAATCGACATCATTAGGATTTCGAGATAATGTATCTGCCAAGATGTTGTCGGATCCTGTGATGTACTCGATTGAAAACTCGAAGGGTTGGAGGAGTATAGCAAATCTGGTCAATTTTGGACTCTTGTGATTTGCTCGTTGTAGTGATGCTACGGCCCTTTGATCGGTTTGTACTACAAAAGGGGCTCCCAGTAGGAATTTTTCTAGTTTGGTTATCGCCCACACGACGGCTAAGAGTTCGCGATCAACCGTAGAGTACTTCACTTCTGGTGGTTTCAGTTTTCGTGACACGTACAAGTTTGGATGGAGGATGTCGTCATGGTATTGGAGCAAACATGCGCCAATTCCGTAGTTACTACTCGCATCTGTACGAAGAATGAACTTTTTAGAAGCATCAATTAATCTCAAAATAGGTGGATTTGAAAATATAGAAATTATTTGCCGAAAAATTCTGTCACATTCGTCAGTCCATGTCACTTTCACTGGCATGTTCTTCTTTAGTAATGAGGACAATACAGCAGTGATGGATGACAAGTTAGGTACGAATCTACTGTAATATTGGACTAGACCTAACAAGCTTCTCACTTGTTTCTTCGTTTGAGGAACGGAAATGTTTAAAATTTTTGAAACTGTACTGGGTAATGTTCGGATATATCCAGCTCCAATAATGTGACCCAAAAAAGTGATCTCATGAAATGCTACCTGTAATTTTGTAGGTTTAGCAGTTAACTTGTACCTTCTCAAGGTATCAAAAACGTATCCAAGACCCAAAAAATGTTCCTCAAAAGATGAACTAAACAAGCATATGTCATCTATATATATGTAATAATGTCTGGTCTACCTGAAAAAATGTGTCGCATCATGCGAACAAAGGTAGCTGGAGCGTTAACCAGCCCAAAAGGCATCACGTTCCACTGGTATAGACCTAGCGGAGTTGAAAACGCTGTGTAGTATTTTGCTTTTTCGGTTAGTGGTATCTGCCAATAACCTTTAGTTAAGTCTATCTTAGTAAATATAGTTGCTGTCGATAGACGTGGCAGTAAGTCATCGAGAAGTGGATGTGGTTCGCTATCAACTATCGTTTGTGCATTTAATTTTCTATAGTCGACGCATAGTCTAATGTTATTGTCCTTCTTTCGGACAATAACTAATGGAGAAGAAAATGGGGAATTACTAGTTTCGATAATTCCTAAAGATAACATCTGTTCAAGTTCCTTAGTAGTTTTAGTAAGAAAGTGTATAGGAACAGAATAAGGATGTACCCGAATTGGAGTATCCTCGTTAAGAGTGATGTCATGATTAATGACTGATGTGCGACCTGGAACATCGGTCAACACATCTGGATAAGATTGTAGCAGATCAGCAATCTTTTGATGCTGTTGCGGTGTAACCGACGAAGAGATGGTTACGTCCCGCCAAGATTCGCTAGATTGTACTACAGGTACAGGTAAAGCTAACTGTACCTCAGGAAAAGAAGATTCTTCTTCCTGGATAACGGATAAATTAGAATAGTGACATGTAGGTCTGAAAGTGTCATCTAATTCATGAAAAATAGCTTGTAGATGTTCAGGTCGAGTATGAAATTGCTTGAGCATATTTATGTGAAATATTTTGTGATGTCCCTTAATGTCCAGGACATAATCAACATCAGAAATCTTATTGATAACCTGGTAAGGACCATTCCACGAGATTAGTAGTCTATTATTGTTATGTGGCAATAACACATAAGCTTGATCTCCTGGAAATAATTGACGTAATCGTCTATTACTGTTTTGGAAAGTTCTAGCTTTCTCTTTCGCAGCCTCAGATGAAGCTGTTGCCATTTGACAGGCATCAATAATGTTATTCCGGAGATTAATTACATATTCATAGGATGACTGAGTGTCCTGAGTCATCTCAGAATCGATTAATAAATCTTTTTATCAGTCCCATAGGACCTCTTGGAGGAGCGCCAAAGACTAAATGAAACGGAGAGAAGCCAGTTTGTTCATTTGGCACCTCTCGATAAGCGAATAACACCGCTGGTAGCACTCTGTCCCAGTCCTGTGGATGGTTAACTGTAACTTTATGTAGCATTTGTTTGAGTGTACGGTTAAGTCTTTCTACAGCACCATTACTCATTGGGTGATAAATGCTGCTGAGGTTTCTATCTATTTGCCAAGTCTTCATTACCTCCGTCATAGTCTCAGATATAAATTGAGAACCATGATCTGACAAAAGTTTTCTAGGAAAACCTACTCTAGAAAAGATCAAGTGTAGTGCATCAGCTACATCTGTGGTGGTGGTTGTTTTTAATGGGATGGCTTCTGGCCATCGTGTGCATAAATCGATGCAAGTGAGAATAAACCTATGTCCTCTGGCTGATGGTAAAAGTGGGCCAATGATATCAATGGCCATTTTGTCGAAAGGTCTCACCGATATATCACAAGCCTGAATAGGCGCCGTGTGAAAGGCTCCCCGTGCTTTCACTTCTTGGCATATCGTACAGGAGCGTACGTACTGTGAAATATCTCGTGATACTCCCGGCCAAAAAAAAGAAGATAATACTCGTGAACGTGTACGAGTATAACCCATGTGACCTGCACACTTAGAATCATGTGCATGTTGAAGTATGTACCGCCTAAAAGCAAAAGGTACCATGACTTGTTGTCTTATCTGAGTTTTATCCATAAAACATCTTAATAAAATGTCATTTTTAATACTAAACCACTGACTATAATTTATGTTCCTAGAAAGATTGTCATCTTTGTTGACCAGCGTAAAAAATGTTGTTAGTGACCTGTCTTCCCTCTGTTTTGCAGCAAATGATACTCGGTCAATAGCAGAATGAATCTCGATATTTTCATGATCATTTGTTTCCTTGTTTTCCGTGTCTATAGTCTCTAATTGTTTTGTATGTGCTCTGGTTATTGCTGCATTTCCGATGTATAGATTATTTTTTTCCCATTGAATAATCTCATCTGGTGTGCAATCTTTACTCCCGTGTATGCATCCCACCATAAGGTCGGCAATTGGGTTTCTTAACATGCATGCTTTAACATTGCCTGTGAAGAAAGGTGTGTCAATGTAAATAATAGCTGTTGGATAATATTCTATGGTTCCCCCAAAAGTCATGCACCTGACATGTTCTCCAGTTGCACAATTTGGATGAACAAGTGTCTGACGGATTCCGATCGTGGTCGATCCCGAATCTCTTAAGACTGAGACGATGGATCCATTAACTTTTCCTCTGTTGAAGATCAGTGATCCTGTTCCGTCATTGACTGCTAGACTGACTTCTGGTAGAATATGACCGCAGTTCAGAACTGTCTCTTTTGCTTTCTGAAATATAAGATTACATGTTGGGCAACTATTTGCCACGTTATAATTCATTGCAAAACAAGTAGACGATGACTGTATTTTGTTATCAGTAGTTGAACTCTGAACCCTAGGGGTTGTAGCAGTAGTAACAGCTGCCCCTGTATTATGGTTATAAGTTGTCGATCTACGAGAATGAGAACGATGACGAGAATAATTAGATGAATTATCCCGTTGTCCTCTATTGTAACTGTTATCTCGATGTCTCGAGTTATAATTATCGCTATTGTTCCACTTGTAATCATTATTATAGTTATATGATCGATTATAACTTGAGTTACGTGGATTACTGTTATTTCTTGACTGAGGTGAATAGTTTCTGGTTTGTTGTCGTCCTCTATTAAAGTTATTGTTAAAGTTATTCTGTCCCTTATGAAAATTAATGTCATAGTTTCCTTTGAACCTACCCCTGTCTACACTGTGTGTTCTAGGTTTGTTATGATTATGATATGCCATATTGGAGGCTACAGGAAGTGGTTCTCTTATCAATGTGCCAGAAATATTAGCATTCGGATGAGCTGTGCAGTAATTTAAAGAAATTTTTTCTAACTCATCAATAGATTCTGGTTTTCTTTCTTGCAGATAAGCAAAGAATGGTGGGCTGACAGACGATAATACTTTATCCCTCAATAACAAATCGACTAACTTGTCGTAGGATTTGTTGACACCTGCCAGTTCAACCCATCTGTTAAAAGTATTGCGTATGTTAGCAATAAAACCTGTGAAATCTCTATTGTTATCTGGCAACAAACTTTTAAAACGCAATCTACATGCCTCTTCGTTCAAGTGGAAACGACGTAGTAACAACGTCTTAATGGCCTCATAGTCTGTTGATAGTGTTGGATCTATATTTTGTGCTGCACTTGCAGGTTCGCCATCTAGAAATTCCTTAAGTTTCAGTGCCCATGCCGCTTTGTCAAGGTTATTCACCTTACATATGTCCTCAAAGCGCGCGAGCCACGATGAAAGGTCATCTACGTGTAACTTGAATGGAGGCAGCTTAAAGTAATAATTACCTTTAAGTCGTGTGGATGAAGATCCAGATTGAGCAGTATCATTTTGGGTTGCTGCAGCGCCCTGTGAATTAAGTTTTTTGCTGTTTCTAATTTAAGTCGTTGCAATTCCATTCCTTGCTGCAGTATGATTTCTTGTCGTTTCAATTTATTCTCTTCTTCAATCCGTAGGATTTCATCTCTTGCTATCTTTCTTTCTTCTTCTTGTCTTAATTCTGCCTTCTTTTCCGCCTGTTTTCTTTCAAGTTCTTCCATCTCTGCTTTAGCAATGGCTTTCTTTTCCTCCTCTTCTGCCTTATATTTTGCAAATTCAGCCAATGCATAAGCCTCGAGAAGTTCTCCTTTTTTCCCAAAATCTTTACCATTTTTAATAAAATAGTCTAAGTTAAGCATCTTGACGTTAATATTGTACGTAATGGTTATGTAATAATCACCAATAAATTTTAAGTAATTATTATACTTATTCAATTTATGAATAGTCGATATAAACAATCATAATATTATTGAACTTAATCTGGGAATGTTCAATTTAATTAATTGTAATATTATCTAACTATTATTTGTAGATTCCATACATAGACATACTATGTTGGGAAAATATTACATATATACTCGTTAATATATCATAAATAGTTATGATATTTATCTATTTCGGGTGCTGAATTACTATCATGCACCTAATAATAAATAGTATTATTCCTCAAGTATTATATCATTCAGTCAGTGATATGTGCTAAGTAAATCATTTAGTAATGGAAAAAATGTACCAAATAATATACACTATGTCCTTTATATGCAGGACAGACTAAAAAGTCAAATTATTTTATAAATATATATTATTATTATATTATGCCTTAATCATGAGCTATAAAGTGCATCGCCCATTTCTTGGACTACCACTGCAAATTGGTGCAAAGTCCCTAATTCTCCTTAAAAGTCATTAAATTTTAATTATATTCATATACACTCTTATTAAGCAAGAAATTATATTATTAGTGTTAAATCATGAACAGATGAAATGAGGACATACGATACGATGGGTAAACCAAGGATAAACAAACCATATTATCACGAAACAAGACGTTTCTACAATAAAAATTGATATTATGAAACCAAATCTGCAAACCGGAAATATAGAGTAGGGTGAAGGTTAACTGAATATAGAGTTAAATCTGCGTACACAAAAATTAATGACGCAAACATGGACTCATTGACGGTTATACAAAAAAAAAATGAACTGAATAATAGCAAGATCAGAAAGAACAAGATAGATTACTAACATTGTTACCAAACTAAATAGAATTTAAACTGAATACGATAAAATACACCGATTATTTCACCAAACTAGACATCTAACATATACTGTGAATTAAATGCAGTCCCGAACGAAACAAGCCCCGGAAATGTCATCGACGCGTTCTCCGCGAAATGCGATTTAATTCACTACCCTAAAGACCGTTCAGAATGAATATCGGCAATCCGTAGAGCCATAATTTATTCATTCTGAATCTCCACTCCAACCTCCCACAAATTAGGCACAGCACAAACAATGAAAACAAATATAACGTGCATATAAAATATATAGAACGGACATGCCTGCAAAATGTGAATTAGACTCAGTGATGTTTCTTATGAATGACAACAGTCACGAACTGAGACTTATCTTTTAACCCGTCGTCCGATGCGATCTTCACCAACGGCCTAGACTAGAGGATAGGACTGTTTGCTCCTTGTTGGTAAATAATGTCTTTTCAATCCTATGATCTACTGAGAAGTTGTATTCTTGAATGAAACATTAGGTGAGCTGGCATCGTCCTTCGATCGTTGGCTTGTACACGGAATATTGTGACGTCACTGATTTTTGCATAGTTACACAAGCCACGTCATGTTCGGAATCATGTGACTTGAACGTTTTCTTGTAATCGTAAACAGTCCGTGAAAGTATGTAAACAAGAAAAATTTCTTTCTTCCTTCGTTCCCCAGCAATGGCAACCACTTTGTTGCGGGGCTTTATACGATTCACTTCTTTTATTGTTGTTGCGGCCCCGTCTTCTATTTCAGTGGTCGTTGTGGAAAGCCACCGTTCTCATTGATTCAATAAGCTTCTTAGTTCTGGTCATTTGATTCATTAATTCTTGATCGTGCTATTGTTGGAATAGTTACGCGAATGTGAGTTAATACTTTCTGTCTGTCACAAGGTTTGAACTCAGTATCATAATTGTTGAATTTGTAACTTCAATGAACGTGATAAGTCTCTTCTCGAGTCCACACAATTTTTAATATACATTTCAAACAGTAGACAGTCCATGGAGGTTGATTATGAAAACATTATATATTAGAATTGAATCATACATCATAAATGCTATCCATGCATTATAGTCCTGGTCCAATAATATGCAACCCTATAGTCAGAACGTCGTAACTATATGTACGCGCGGTTGGGACATCCAACGGCCGACAATGAGATTAGACGTCTGGCGATATAAAACGAATGTGGACCATAATTTCATCCTTCCTTGACTTTAGTTAAAATTACTAACCTCGATACATTCCTCTCTTCATAAGAATATCGGACTGACCCATGTCCGTACTGCAATAACATATGTGCGGCAATATCATGCCTACCACTGGAAGGATTATAGGACACGTCTTATCCGTTTGACGGTCATCTAAGAAAAGGGTGTGGTAACCTAGTCACGGTGCGTGACATACCAACGCATACACGTCATAATCAATCGTGTGTATCGCGTACACTAACTAACAATTATTTACATTATATTAAACGTAGTCACCTATTAATCTTATGCTGTTAACCTCTAGCAGACCATGCCAATAAAATACCTTAACAATGAGGTGAAGCCTATATAGTGCTCCAACCTGAATAGAAGGTGTCGGAGGAAAGTAAAACTACATGGAATTGCCAAACAGTACACTGACACCTATTTTATTGACTGGAAAGAAATAATGCTGGAATTGCAGAGGCGTAGTAACCATTAGGGAGGAATATACTGGTGAAAATTGTTTCAGATGAAGATAGCAGTTGGCCTACCGCTCTGAACTCAGTGTTTGTTATGTATTGTGCTCAGTGTAGAAATAGAGTATAAATTAGTTCTGAAGTAGGAGGTACAACCTTCTTGTTTCAGGGACTGTGGTCCTAAAGTTATTGAGCAGCACCTGGTCAGAGCTTTGCTGAATCCAGAGGCGGACAGCAGACTCATTGGTCCATATAGCAAACAGTGAGGTGTCTCCAGAACACAGGGGAGCAATCGAGCAGAGGAGTCTTTTCCTGCCGCCATCACGAAAGATAAGCCTATGTGGCCAGCGGAGCTCAACATTATGTAACCCCATCTTAAACTGACATTGTATAAAAATAAGAGGGGAAATTAATTGTTTTAATGAAAGGAACTGAGAACATCTCCAATACTAGTTCCAACAGAAACAAACACGTGAAGTCATGATGACAAATAACAACATAGCTTGAAAAAACAAAACCAGTATTACCTCATATTACTACTACACAACTGACACACATATGATAATATTAATAAAATATGTCACTACAAGATTCATATTGATAAATTCTATATATATAACTTATAATTAAAATTGATTGTGATTCCTGGTTCACTTTGTATTTGAATCAGGACACATAAATATTAATGAAAGTACTTAATACATATTGATATTTGAAAATTTACCAGTGACTCATTTAAGATAGTATTATAGAATGTTACATGTGTGTGAGTGTCACAGTGTTGTCAAGTGTGGTGGAATAAATTAAATTGTTTATCTGTCTGTTGTTGTTGTGACTTACACTTCATCATATACATACCCTAGACATTCAACGTAGTCATCACAATATTCCAGAATAATTCTGACTGAGGTATAAATATGTGGTAGCAAGTAAGGTCATCTGTAATACACTACCCTAATTAGATACAGATACCTTCACAGCTGATCTCAGTCAGTACACTAAGTCCCCTATAAATATTTATAACATCCCACTTTACCACAAGAACAATGTTTTCAAAAAACTGCAAGAATACCTTGGACATGGTCTTATAGGAGTTGGGTGTGCAGGTCATATTTTCCACAACACTGTTCGAACAGCTGCAGATGTACTGCCTGTTGATGTCGAGCTGATTAATGCTAAAATCTATCTACTTTTCAAATCATACACAGTACGAGTTGAAAGACTCAAGGAGTTTTGCCAGTTTGTGGAAACAGACTTCCAGATGATCTTAGGTTATGCTCAGACTAGGTGGCTTGCTCTGCTGCCTGCTGTTGAAAGGGTTCTTCAGATGTTCCTGCCTCTAAAATCATATTTTCAATCTCAAGACAGATGCCCAGTTTTTATACAGACATTCTTTGAAAATCCTTTATCTGAGGCATGGCTTGTTTTTGTTCACAGTCAGGCCTCTCTATTCCCCGAAGCAGTGCAAAAAATAGAGGGACAGACGGTCACTGTGTTTCAAGTCATTGACAGCATCAAGAGGTTGAAAACTATTTTGAAGTCTAAACTGGAAGACTGTTTCTTGCCATCAAGAGTTAAGCTAATCCTTGAAAAGCTGGAAATGGAAGGAGGATGTGAAAAAGTTTCATGCTAGCGTTTCTTCGTTCTATGAAACAGCTTTCAATTATTTGAATAAATGGGCTGCAAAAAATTTTCAAGACCTAGAATCCTACAGCTGGGTAACGCTGAACAGAATACCAATTTGGGCAGATATTGAGATATCATCATCACTAGTGATTCAAACATTACTTTCAGCCCACTTTACAAAAACTGAAATTTATGACGAATATGTCTATATGAAGCAGTTTGTTACTTCTCAGAAAATTAGTGAATGGAGTGCCAAAAAAAAACATTGCCACCACAACGTTGGATTGAAATGTTTTCCCACTTCAAAAACAATAATGTGACATTTTCAAATATTTTGAAGTTGGCAGAGTTTTTTTTCTGTCTACCTGGAACAAATGCTGCCACAGAAAGAGTGTTTTCTTTGATGAACAGCTTATGGGCAAGTGATAAAACACAGCTAGGTGTTGAAACTTTGGAAGCTATGTTGACAACCAAAGTGAACTGTGAGGAAACATGTGTCGAGTTTTTTAAGATGCTGCTTGCAAAGAAGGACCTATTGATAAAAATCCACTCATCTGAAAAGTACAGTAACTCAGCTTCACCTTAAGTAAGGATTATTTATGTTTTTCTCTCTTATTAGTTTAAGTAGTTAAACTTATGCAGTAAAATGTATGTTATTCAATGTTATTCAAATATATATATAAAATGTATATTATTTTTAATTGACATCAACTTGATTTTTCCGGGACATGTCCCGACCTTTGACCTTTTCTTTACCCGGTTGTCCCAATTTTTTTGCATTGAATATTTTGTCCCGGATTAGGGTTTTGAAAATATGGTCACCTTACAATAACCCGTCAATAATGACGGAAATAAATGAAAAACTAATATATTTTTAACATATTTTTAAATTCAATATAAAAGTTCTTTGATGACCACATTTTTGTGTGAAAGTGTGTGGATTTGAAGCCATTGTGCCCATTAGGAATGCCACCGCATTTGCTGAAATTAAAGGTTGCTGCATTTATCATGCTATTGCGAAATCTGAACGGAAAAACGGACTATTAAATGGCACGATGTGATTGACGCGATCGTCTCTTCCTCTTAGCATCTGCAGCTCGTTTTGCAGCCATCTTATCATTTTGATCCATAATAATAAGGCTGCAATACTTTAAATTAAAATTTTGTCTTGAAGAAACAATCAAAAACTTACATTTTAAAGTTATTTTTAACAGAATGATGAGTTAAATCCGTTTCCGGAATGAAACTGGGTTCTGCACCGATTTTTCTTCGTTGAGTGTTACTATTTTCGAGAGAGTACAAATAAGGGACACAATATAATTAATGTCTAACTTTCAACCAAAGTAGCATCCCATAGATGTGAACGACGTACAAACGGCGAGAATTATTATTTTTTATTATATACTGTAGCCCATATAGCACGCCTCCACCCCCCACCTGCAAGGTAATGTCTCCTTTTGATGACACCTTTTAACTCCTCAGCAAGACGGTTCGTGTGTCAGCGACTAGACGAATGTACTGTCACGTTGGCCCCACGTTGTCTCTAATTTCTTAAAACTAGGTAAGACATATACAATGAAATTTATGAAAACATATATATCAAGTTAAGGAGATTTATATACTTTGTATAGGCTGACAAAACATCAAAACGAATTTAGAGCTCAGGTAAATGTAACAACAGGTAACTTTTGTTTATTTATTTGTTTGTTAGCTAATGTTCCAGTAATGGTTATCTGCCGCTTACGTGTATACATATTGAGGTGTTGTTATTGTTGATCTTTAGAGCTGCCGAGCTTCTCCATCTTTTGCAGCCAATACCACGTTGAAGACTCCTTAGTATTAACTACACTATAGAGGCCGGAGTGGCTTAGAGGTATGGCGTCCGCCTCGAGTTCTAGAGGTACCTGGTTCAATTCCCAGTTGAGGGATTATAATTTAAGGAAATTTTTTGTTTCAGAACCATTGGTCCTAATGATGTCATACTCCCCCCTGGTCTCCTGCGTAGTGAGATTGGATGCCTAGCCTTCTCGGATAATGGCGAAAAAATAGGAGTTCCCGTGTGCAAGTTGCGCACGTTAAAAATCCCACATCAGTTGGAAATTGTAAAGAGTAGGCCTATCAGGCCGCTGCCGTGGCAAAATTTAAAAATTAGAAACCTACCCACCACAAAAATATTTATAGAATGTGTGATTCCTGTATACACACATTGAGATTCTCGCCGGTGCTACGTAGTTCGTGCACTGTGCTGAGATCCTCCTTGTGTGATCTAAGGCAGGAGATCGGTAGCACTGATGGAGTTGTCCGTGTGCAATGAAGATAGTCCTTAAAAACAAACCAAACTATACTACACTGTACATCTAGGCATTTTCTTTGGTTTTTCTGCAATTCAGAAACATGTTGACCTGAAGTCGTGAGCTTCTGTTTCCCCAGCTTCGCTTGCATCTAAAGGATCGTCACATCTGATCAAAATCTAGGAGTAAGAAGTGCGTGGCATACTGTAAACAGGCGAACCATGAATTTTTCAATGTAAATAACAGCATAAAGGACCTACTACGTGGTTTATATATATATATATATATATATATATATATATATATATATATATATATATATATATATATATATATATATATATATATATATATATATATATATATATATATATATATATATATATATATATATATATATATATATATATATGGGGTAGTCAGGGAGCGGTAGTACCTCTGGTGGGGGGGGGGGGGCATGTCGTGCCTCCGATGAAGGTAGCTCTCTCATCATTGGTCCCCACCTGTCACTCAGCTCTCACCTGTGGCTCCAAGTAGCTGTAGCATGCACAGCGGCCTCACCCCTGTACACCGCTTCGACTGGCGGGCTAAACCATGCTTGGGTAGACTGGTCCTGGCGGATTGGGCGGAAGAGATCCCTATTGAGTCCAACTGCCAAAAAAGCGATACCAGCAGGCCTTGAAGAAGGCTAAGAGCATGGCGAGACACTGAAGAAGCCTTGGTCATCTGCTGCATCAAGACCCTTCACTAGTCGTCTTGACATTGTCCTGCCACTAGACCATGTCGGGCATGGACGAGAGAGTGAGGCTGACTCGGTGCAAATCTCCCTCACTTTAATCCAATTCACGCGCAGGTCACGACATCATCTCATCACATCATCCCAAATGTCCTATGGCGACGGGCGAGCGGCGAAGCAGCAGGTGAGGATACACTGGAAGCTATAGCCGCAGACCTGCACAAAGGCGGCTCAGGCTATATGGTCGTCTTTCGCTGACATGATGAAAATGTATCGTGCCGTCGTCCTGCCCACCCTCTTCTACGCCAGTGAGAGTTGGACCGTTTATGCTAGACATGCTCAAAAATTAAATCACTTCCATACAACCTGCCTTCGTCGCGTGCTACACATTCGATGGCAGGATAAGATCCCAGATACCGAGGTTCTATCAAGAGCAAATTTGCCCAGTGTCTATACACTGATTCAGAAAGCGCAGTTACGATGGACCGGACATCTGGTTCGTATGCCAAATGAACGCCTCCCAATGAGGCTGCTGTATGGCGAGTTGCGGGAGGGAGGGAAAGCGTACTAGAGGACGACCAAAGAAGAGTTTCAAAGACAGCCTGAGGGAGTCACTGAAGATTAATATAACCACATGGGAGCATCTGGCACAGGATCGCACAGCCTTGAGAGGCGCTATCAAAACGGGTGTTGCAGTCAGCGAGGCCAACCGTGTGAGGGCAGCCCAGAAAAAACGTGCCGCCCGAAAGTCAAGCGTGGATGTGCAACCTGTATTGTCTTCGGGCCTTGTATGTCGATCATGCAACATAACTTTTCTTGCCCGCATTGGCTTGATCAGCCATATGCGCACCCACTTAACCTCATAGAACGAACTGTATTACGAGAGATGCCGATGGTCCTCATCGAATATGATGGACAAATCATCATATTTATATATTTATATATGCACGCAAATTTTGAGAAACCCCCACGACGAGGGGGGGAGGGGGGGGCTAGAGTAGGCCAAGAAATACACACAGAAGAGAGCTGGAGACGGAAATGAAAATTAAGAGGCAGACGTGGAAAAAAACTTGAAATGGGAGCACGTGACCGGAGGACTTGGCATGTGTTTGTTGAAGGCCTATTCTCCTTAGGAAGCTAAAGAGTATTGACTGAATGATTGAGTACAATCATCTCATCTCATCTCAACCCGTAAGCCGTCATGGGTCGTAGGGGTGCCATGGTGGAAGCATCAGCAGACAGGGTCCTCCACTGCTCTCCATCCTCAGCAATGCGTACAAGTGTGGAAAAACCATGCCCTGTCCATTCTTTGATGTTCAGTACAATAGTTTGGTTATTTAAGATACTAAAGAATACATATAACTAATTTGTAATGAACTCCGCCTAGGCCGGTCCCAAGCCCCGCTGAAAAAGGAGGAGGGCGGCCTGCATGGAGGCCGTAAGGAGGCAGCCCCTCCACCATGCAAAAAGGCACAACAGGCCAATCATCTGTTGCTTTAAAACTGTTGATTATGAGAACTATACTAGCCGCCATTAAAAACGCATCGCATTAGTTTATGAACCACAACTCGTTGTGCTAAATTTAAAATACATGAAACCACTGATTTTACATTTCTGATCCATTTACTAACCCAAATTTGCTGTATTATTAAACATGAGACAATTCAGAACCGGCTCCTAAGCAGTTGTCAACCCTAGGCGTAAAAACAAAAGTCGCACTCACTGTCATTCAGTCACAGCCATCATTAATACCATGTATGACCCCCTACAGCATCAATACAAGCTTGGCATCGGCGTCTCATGCTATTGCAGAGTGTCTCGAAAAATGTTTGGGGTATGGCGTTCCATTCTGCAATGAGTGCTCGCTCGAGATCATTCACATTGTTGATGTCATACTGGCGGACCCTTCTGTTCAGTTTATCCCATGCGTATTCAATCGGATTCATGTCAGGAGAGTTTGCAGGCCAATCCAGTACAAGAAAAGGTTGCTGGGCTAAGAAATTCTTGGTAACGTTAGCTGTATGAGGCCTAGCATTATCGTACTGAAAGATTCCCAAATCTGGGTAATTCTGGAAGAAAGGCACTACGATAGGTCGCAGTACTTGATTAACGTAGACGTCAGCGGTAACGTTAACTCTGAAAACATGAAGGGGAGTATGGTGGTCATGAGAGAACCCACCCCACTCATGTACGCTTCCTCTTCCATATCTGTCATGCTGGACTACACACGCATCGGTATTTCTTTCTCCAGGACGACGCCAGACGCGATTTCGCCTATCAGCAAAGGAGACATTAAACCGGCTTTCATCGGAGAACATAGTTGATCTCCATCCCGCCCTTGGACGACGAATATTTTGTAGGGCCTAAGCCAGTCTGTTGGTCCGGTGACGTCTAGTAAGGATAGGACCGATGTTGGGACGTTTGTTTTGAAAGCCAGCGGCGCGACGTCTCCGTCGCACAGTGTTTGAGCTGACAAGTCTCCGAGTGCCAAGTGTATGAGCTGCTGTCTGAGTTGCTGTTTGGAAGCGATTGCGTAGATGTAACAATAGAATTTGGCGATCTTGAGCTAGTGTTGTTACACGAGGTTGACCAAGCCTGGGACGGTCATTGGTGGTACCTGTCGCCCGAAATCGCTGGTTCAGCCTCACTATAGTGGACTGGTCACAATTGAAATGTCTGGCAACTTCTCTGGTCGCCATTCCACTGCTGAGCATACCAACAGCTTGCCATCGCTCTTGTGACGACAGTCGAGGCTTGACAAAAACATTAACAGACTTTCTCTCGATAAAAACAGATAATGGCTTTTTACTCGCTGAAACTTGACTAATGCGTGTGCCAAATTTCAATGTGATTCGACTTTTAATAAAGCCAGAATGAAGCACGCAAAATTTGAAGTAAACATCACATCGACAGTAAAGTGGGAATACATGAACTTCATCACTTGCACACTTTCGGGGTTTGAAAGTCGCTCACTTGCATAAACATTTCAACAGTGAAAACATGTCACGATTTCGATGCGTTTTTAATGGCGGCTAGTATACAAGAGAGAAAACCGGACTGATTCTAAAGGCGACGAACTGGAACGGACTACGGACTACGACTTATGGAACTTGGAACACAAGAAGTATAAATGGGAAAGAAGAGGAGCTGGTGGAAGAGATGAGGAAAGCAAAACTACAAATCCTGGCTATAACGGAAACAAAGAAAAAAGGACAAGGAGTCATGGATCTCGATGACAACACGCTGCTCTACAGTGGTGTACCCACATCTGAAAGAGCTAAAGGGGGCGTGGATTCCATTGTGGCCAAAAACCAAAAAGATAGTATCAAGGGATGGAACTTTGTCTCGGAGCGCATTATGGCTGTAAAACTAAAAGAAGGAGAAACCATAGTCAACCTGGTCATAGTGTATGGGCCAAATGAGGATGAGAGAGCAGAGGTCAAGGAGGAATTCTTCGAGCTGCTTCAAAGGACAGTGGATGACTGCCTAGATAAAATTATCATGATCGGAGATTTCAATGCCAGAGTTGGAAATGACCATGCTAGATGGGGTGGCGTTATCGGAAGATATGGAGAAGATACTCTCAATGACAATGGAAAGCGACTCCTTAGATTCTGCAGTGAGCAGAATCTGATCATTACAAACACAAAGTTCCCCCATAAGCGCATACATGCATACACTAGATGTGAACCAACAAAGAATGAGAACTCAGTGATCGACTATGCCATTGTTAGGAGGAGCTCATTCAAATATGTCCGGGATGCTAGAGTCTGGAGGGGGCCAGAGATTGGAAGTGATCACTACCTGCTTACAATCAAAAGAACAACTGAAAGAGTTGCTCAGCCTAGGAACTGCCCAACATCACGCAAGAAACTAAGTAAACGAACGGGAGAAATGAGCATTAAGACCTACTAGCTGAGAGAGCCAGAAATTAAGACCAGATATCAGGGGCTTATTGCTGCAGCGGTGAACAACACAGAAGAACAACCTGATGACTTGGAAACCCTCTGGCTTAAATTCAAGGACATCATAAAGACAGCTGCTGCAGAAGCATGTGGTGAAGTCCGACTTGGGAACAAGAGAAAGAGGACACCTTGGTGGACAGAGGAAGTCAAAGAGAAAATAAGAGAGAAGAAAATGGCATGGAAACAATACTTAGGAGCTAAAAACACAGCAGGACAAATAGAGAAATATAGAGAATATGTGAAGGTAGCACTGGAGAAAATCAAGATGGGCAAAGCAGCAGGGCATGATGTATAACACCAGAAATGGTTAAGTACATGGGAGCATCAAGCGACCTATTACTCTTAAGGGTCCTACAGGCAGCGTGGTGCAACAAGACCATACCAAAGGATTGGGAGAATGCCGTCATAACACCAATTTTCAAAAAGAGTGACAATCGACAATGTGGAAACCATAGAGGCATATCCCTTCTCAGTGTCCCTTGTAAAATCTATAAAATCTCTAGAATACTAGAGCGGAGACTCCGACGCCTAGCTGAGCCACAATTGGATGAGGTCCAGTGCGGATTCCGAGCAAACCGAAGTACTCAAGACCTCATCTTCACACTCAGACAGCTGAGTGAACAGACCCTTGAGTATAAGAGTGAGATCCATCTTTGTTTCATAGATCTAGAAAAGGCATTTGACAGGGTTCCATGGAGCAAACTTTGGGACTGTTTGGCAAGGAAGAACATTCCAGCACCTCTGATTCATGCTATACAGATCTTCTACAAGTCTTGCAGAAATTATGTGAGGACAGCAAACCATGTCAGAAGAGTTCAGGACCACCACTGGTGTAAGACAAGGTGATATCCTGTCACCTTATCTTTTCATACTCCTCATGGACGATGTCATCAAGGCATGTAAGCAGAGAACAAGAAAGTATTCAGTGGGGTACTGGAAGATGAGACAGGTCTGTATTTCAGAGCTGGCATTTGCTGATGATGTTGCCCTGATTGCTAAATCAGAGGCACATCTCCAATCCAACCTGCAAGTCTGGAAGGAAGAGCTGGAGAAGAGAGGGATGGTCATAAGCAGCTCTAAAACAAAATCCATGGTGATATCACGAGAAGAAAGAAGACAGGTCCTGGAGCAGGTCGACCACTTTAAATACCTCGTAGCTATTATAGACCGAAAGGGAGGCATCAAAGAAGAGTTGGCCACTCGAAAAGCAGCAGCTGGGAGACTTTTTCAGGCCCTACACCCAACCCTCCTTAGTCACCTCTTACGACATGCGAAGTAGGTTGCAGTGTTACTATTCTTTGCTTCGTGTTAGGGCCCGGTAACACATGGGCGATTGTGAAGCTGAAGGGCGCTGAATGAATGTGTGTTTATTGGGAGGTTGAAACGTGATGATAGAACAATAGCGGTGTTTTTTTTTAAATCATGTTTATTAGATGATGAACAAATCAAAATCATTTGATTGATAATGTTAATTAGATCATTGTTGTTTGAAGGGCACTCGCTTATTTACCTAGATCAATAGCGGTGTTCTTTTTTAATCTGATGAACAAATCAAAATCATTAGATTGATTATGTTAACCATATTCATGTTGTGTGAAAGACATTCGTGTAATTGCACCAAGTAGTCACATGATCATGCAGCAGTGGTTTCTGTGACAACTTGTTTGACATAATGAGGTTGCCAGCCCCCCCCCCCCCCCCCCCCCCCCACCCCCCCCCCATACATAACCTCATATTAGTCGCCTTACCATGGTATGACAAGAAAACGGAAGTGGCACCTGAGGGTTCAGTAGTCCTATTCAGAGGCCCCCGGGGACAACACCGGGCAGGTGTAGAAATGAGGCCCATCTGAGGGGTTATAAGTGAAAGAAACACAACAAAAGACTTATTTAATCATTCGTCTTCTAACCTTGTGCGTAGAGGTAGCTAGCGAGAGCGCCATGGTATCATTTCGGCTGTCTTCCCTTTGGCCTGTTTCCAGTCCAGCCCTCAGTCCTTCAGAGATTGTCTGATGTTGTCCTCCCAGCGAAGTCGGGTTAGTACTGGAAGATGTTGGTTCTTGGTTTCCCATATTTGACGTGGTAGTCGATCTTCTCCCATTCTGCAGACATGACCAAACTGTCGTAATTGGAACTGTTACACTCGGGTCTGTGAATAAATAAAAAAAAGTGAACAAATAACTTTACATTTCTGTATTTTTGCTACACAGCAGAGCGGAGATCACCTATAGTGCTAAACAAGATGGAGTATAATTCCTTGCTATTCTTAACGACAAAAAAGTGGGAAGATAATTATGTTTTATATTTTTTTTTTTAAAGCTTGTACTTCTCCGCTTTCAGTGAACTCGTCATAAATCCGAAAATCTCTCAAGTGGAACTGACAGCTCAGCTTAAAGTACAGTAAACTCTTAATCCCACTATATTTCCTTTCTAAAATTTAACATAAATTATCTCGCACTGTTGTGGGTCTGTTTATCAAAACCTAAATACATTTTACACATTCTTGCCCCGTTTATTTACACGAGTCTAAGGTGAAGGCCAGTGTTGTACGTACAAATTAGAACTAATGGCTTGCGCCGTATACCTGAACTGTGAACAGTTGGGTGTAACAATGAAAGAGGTCACAAATTGTTTCTTGTGCGTTAGTTGTAATCACGTGATCAGATGTAAATAAGCTTAAACAAGTAAACAAAAGTAAATCCTTCTCTGTCGCAGAATTTTTTTTATTTTTTTTTTTTTGACGCTAGTCCAAACTTTTAATGGCTGTTTTATATCAATGTTTTTGTTTTCTTCTCACAGAAAGGAAGAAGAGGTATAGATGCAGAACTAAAGAATGGACAAAAAATCCATAGCGCAGTGACCACTAGAAAATGTTCTGAGAGTTGTAAAGCTAAGGCAGAAGAGCTAATAGCAGAAGTAGTAGAAGTTCTCTTTTTTTAACTGACTATGGGGATGCGCCCCTAAGGTGATAGCTAGCCCTAAGCTGATTTTTCACTTGGTGGTAGTCCTTTCGAAGATTCAGGCGAACTTCTGTCTTGATCGACTGTGTGTGGTACACCCACTATTGGGCCCTCCCAGTGTAAAGAAACAAGGCAGATCGATGTGTTCGTTTTAGATTTTGCTCTCCCTGTCCGGCATTTTTCTCAGACCTTCGGGTCCTGAGTATTCCTCTATAAATGCGTTCAGGCAGAAGAGGAAAGGACATCCCTCGACACCTTCGGGTATAAGAGGCTCTGTCCATTTGAGCTGGAATTGACCAGGGAGGATCGATGGTTTCATAGCGATTAAATGCAATCTTGAGGACAAGTTCGGGCACAATGGGCTAATCACCTGTTTGTCAAACACTTTGATTGCATGTTTTACCCGTGAGCCTTGTGCTCTTTGGGTTACCTCTACACTCTGTTTACGGGGTAGAAGAAGTTCCGATTAAGAAAGAAGAAAGAAGGTAGTCCTTTCGGCGTGTTCTTTTCTCTCCTACATGTTGTGAGAGCATCGTTCGCCCACTCTGAGGTGGCGTCGTAGCGAGCATCACCACTTGGTGCGATCAGCAGGTTCATCCTCCCAGGTTGCTGGAGTTATGTTCTGTGCCTTCATGTCTCTTTTGCGCACGTCTTTGAACCTCAGCCGCGGTCGCCTGACTGTTCTTTTGCCATCTGCCAGTTGTTCGTAGAAAATATATTTGGGGATAACTAAAAACAGTTGCAATAACCACCGTGTAAAACGCGGAAAAAGCTACAGCCAAGATGGTATTTCTTGTCAAACAAAACTGCTCTAAGAAACCATAATAACAACGAATTAGGCAGTCTCTCGGAAGAACTAATGGCAATCATCTATACATTGAACAAAGTTAAAGTACAGTAATCGTCGCATCAGTGCTGCTTGATTCCATCTCCACTTCTGCTTGTTTTGAGAAAAACGCGTTTAAAGTTTTTGGGTTACTAGTTGAAAAGAAGGATATCTCACATTAAAATGACAGTTTTCATGATGATGCAAACTGTTAACTGTAAGATATTGTGTAGGATGATAGATTAAACTATTTTATCTCCAAAAATGACCTTAGGTCAATTTTGGCTAAAAGTGGAGATAGAATAAAGCAGTTCTGAAGGCAGGGCCTGCCTATTGCGAGATATACGGAAATGAGAAGGCAGATAGACTTGGCAAAGAAAGAGAAAGTAAAATTCAAACTGAAGGCTGGACATAATGAAATGAAATAAAAGCAGTCATCAGAGGCGGATCTACTATGAAGCTTGAGCTTGAGGGCCACCAAATCCAAGTTTCCTTTTTTCTATTTAAATGTTTCATTTCCATCTCCCAACACATTTGTTTGTGATAAAAGGCGCTCCTCCAATTCAAGATTCAGGGCACCAAAATGTAGATCCGCCGCTGGCAGTCATAACAAATAGCTTCCAAGAAACATAGCATGAAGAACGCCCAGAGTCAGTTTTGATAGAAGTATACTGCTCCATGAACGTCCGATTGGCGTAGCAGCTAGAATGCTGTTATCTCGTGACATAGTTTCCGGGATCAGAACTGGATACAGACATTATGCTCTAACACTTTGTTCACCTATTATAATATCTACTATGGGACTACCTTCACCATGCTAAGAAGAGATCAAACGACCGTTTTCAAGCTGAGAACCGGCCAGTGCCGGCACAGATACTGCACCATCTGTTCAACAAATTAATAATGGGGCGGCAGGCACACGTGTGATCGTGTGTAGAAAACAAGCATGCAGTAGAACTAGTCCTCCATGAATGTCGGTTCTATGAGAGCAGCAGAATTACATGATGGTCTTCACCGACCCCGTTGACGGAAAAACTGCATGACGATGAGAGAAGTCTGAGACAGGCTGCACATTTTATTAGAGGAATAGATGTGGTTATATGACAGCAATGAGAGTAGTCTGGGACAGACCAACTTTATGCATATAAATTGATGACGCTATTTGAAAGTAGCCTGGGACAGACCACGAACTTTATGAGAGATAGATTTGGTTATATGAGAGCGATGAAAGTAGGCTGGGACAGACCAACTTTATGCAAATAAACTGATGAGGCTACATGAGAATAGCCTGGGACAGACTTCCAACTTTATGAGAGATAAATGTGATTATATAAGAGCGATGAAAGTAGCCTGGGACAGACCAACTTTATGAAAACATTTGATGAGGCTATATCAGAGAAGCCTGGGACAGACCACCAACTTTATGAGAGATTTTTTTTTTTTTTTTTTTTTGCGTACGCCCGCTGTAACTCGAGGCGAAATCTCAGGTTAGTATAACCTGAGTCTGATTTTTACGTGAGTATCCCTTTTTTTCTTGTACAGACAGGTGTCCCTCGCCATCCAGGCAAATACTCGCCAATTTCGGAGGAACCCATTAGAGCTGGGTCGGCTCAGGAGCCGCCAGTCCCTGGTCGACGACACTCCTTCAAATATCTTCGCCAGGGCTCGAGTTAATCCAGTCCAAATCCCGGTCGACGAAAAATCTTCAAATGTCCTCGCCCGGGTTCGATCCTGGGTCACCCGGTTGCCAGCGCAGTTTGGTAACCACTACACCAGCGCGGCTCCCAATGAGAGATAAATGTGCTTATATGAGAGTGATGAGAGACGTCTGAGGCATATCACCAATTTTGTGAGAGATAAATGTGGTTTTTTTTAGAGTGATGAGATAAGCCTGGGACAGACCATCAACTTTATGAGAGATAAATGATGCTATATGAGAGTGATGAGAGAGGCATGGGACAGACCATCAACTTTATGAGAGATAAATGTGGTTATATGAGAGAGGAGAGAAGTCTGAGACAGATCACCAAGTTTGTGAGAGATAGATGTGGTTATATGAGAGTGATGAGAGACGTCAGAGGCATATCACCAACTTTGTGAGAGATAAATGTGGTTTTTTGAGAGTGATGAGATAAGCCTGGGACAGACCATCAACTTTATGAGAGATAAATGTGGTTATATGAGAGAGAGGAGAGAAGCCTGGGACAGACCATTGTGGTGAAGTGGGATGTTATAAATATTTATAGGGGACTTAGTGTACTGACTGAGATCAGCTGTGAAGGTATCTATATCTATTAAGAGTAGTGTATTATAGATAACCTTACTTGCTACCACATATCTATATATCTCAGTCAGAATTATTCTGGAATAGTGTGATGACTACGTTAGGTGTCTAGGGTATGTGTATGATGAAGTGTAAGTCACAACAACAGACAGATAAACAATTTAATTTAATCCACTACTCTTGACAACACTGTGACACTCACATACATATAACACTCTATGAGAATATCTTAAGGAGTCACTGATAACTTTTCAAATAACAATATGTATTCATGGTTATCATAAAGGTATATGTGTCCTGATTCAAATACAAAGGAACCAGGAATCACAATCAATTTTAATTACAAGTATATGTACAGACTTTATCAATATGAATATTGTAGTGACATATATTATTAAAATATCCTATGTGTGTCATTTGTGTAGTGGTAATATGAGGTAATACTGGTTTTGTTTTGTTCAAGCTCTGTTGGTATTTGTCATCATGACTTCAATAGTTTGTCTTTTGGGACTATTATTGGAGATGTTCTCAGTTCCTGATATTAAGACAATTAAATTCCCCTCTGAATGTTATTTTTACAAAGTCATTTCAAGATGAGGGGACATAATGTTGAGCTCAGCTGGCCAAATCAGCTTATCTTGCGTGATGGCGGCAGGGAAGGACTCCTCTGCTCGAATTCTCCTCTGGGCTCTGGAGACACCTCACTGATAGCTAAATGGACCAAGGAGTATGCTGTCCGACTCTGGATTCAGCAAAGCTCTGACCAGGTGCTGCTCAATACCATCAAGACCACGGTCCCTGAAAACAAGAAGGATGTACCTTCTACTTCATAACTAATTGATACTCTAGTTCTACACTGAGCACAATACAACACAAACATTGAGTTCAGAGCGTTAGGCCAACTGTCAGCTTCATCTGAAATACTTTATACCAGCATTACCCTCCTTAATGGTCACTACGCCTCTGCACTTCCAGCATTATTTCTGTCTAATCAATCATCCAGGTGTCAGTGTACTATTTGGCCATTCCATGCCGTTTTACTTCCCTCCGACACCCTCTGTTCAGGCTGGAGCATTATAGGCTTTATCTCCTGTTTGCCACTGAACTACACATATATATACAGGCATAAATTAACAATTTACATTCAATTTTCATTAAAAGATACTGAATGGTTCAAGCTTACCACAATTCATAGAATAAACACAGATACGTTGATTAGCAATGAATTCTGGCACATTTACTGGCACAAATTCCCATCTGCTTATGTTCCAGGCTTTTATTTAACACAAATATGAGCTGGCTTCAACGCACTGTTGCTTTATCAAGATTATTTGCACTAGTGGTCTCGAACTAACGCTCCTAAGTGAGTATATCAGCGAGTCTAGCCAATGAGGCCACGTTTCGACAAGTGTTTGAAAAAATGTTACCTTTTCACGTCTCCCCTAACAACGAAAGATAGTATTTATAGCCCGACCAATCGTGGTTAGTCTTTCATTTGTTGCGCTCCAATCAATTTGGAGTTTACATGGTAGGCTAATTCTGTAACGTAAGATTTTTTTCAAACACGTTATAAAAAAATTTTATGAGCAGAAATGATTCCATGCTGTCAGGCATCCCCACTATTTTATTTTGGGTATAATTTATTAATTCCTGGACTATTTGCGTAACGTTTTACATATTCTTTGTCAGCAAGCCCTAAGGAACCCAAATATACAAATTTAAAAGAGCTACGTGGCTGCGTTCAAAATATGTATTTTCTACCTCCTGTTTCGAAGATGTGCTGTCTGGGTACTGTTATGTTTTCAACCGTAAACCCATCTAATGTTATCTTTTCTAATAAGAGTTTTTCAGGATTTATAAACCTAACTCTGGGATGGGTAATGTATTTTATCACTGTCCGTCTGAAAAAAAAGTTAGTGCATGTAGTCTTACACGCGTGATGGCAGCATTTGTGTATCGCGCGAAGCGTGTTTAGTGTTCGGCTTTCTGCCTCTCCCTTCTCGCTATCCTTTAGTCCATCTGTCTTTTGATCTTGGTAACATAGTGTAGAAAAAGAGCCACTTCATATTAAAACCCATTAACGTTTCACGTTGATAGTAAATGCCTACTGCATCAATACACGCTTTCTACAATACAACGTGTACTGCATTTCTAAGAAAAACCTTGAGATACGCAAGCTGATTAATGACCTAAATTAATACTAGCATTAATTACACTACGTTACCATAAACGAAAGGACAGATGGACTTAGGATAGAATGAAAGGGAGGGCTGAAAGCAGGAACGCATGCAACCCTAACACGCGTCTCGCGATACAAAATTAATGCCATCACGCGTGTAAGGCCACAAGCACTAACTTTTTTTTCAAATCGACAGTGATAAAAAACACTACCCATACGAGAGTTAGGTTTAAAAACTTACAAAACGCTTATTAGGAAACATGACATTCTACTGTTTTATGTCTAAAATCCTGACATTAGTCTGACAGTACAGCAGGACAGGTGGCGGTTCTAAACATAAAAAATAAAAAAAACAAATACACGACTATCCTAGAAAATACATATTTTGAACGCAGCCACTTAGCTCCCTTAAATTTGTATATGTGGGTTCCTTAGGACTTGCTGACAAATAATATGTTAAGTGTTACGCAAATAGTCTAGGAATTAACAAATTATAGCCAAAGGAAATAGTGAGGGTGTCAGACAACACCAAAATCAGAATCGCTCAGTGGCAGATTTTGAAACCACCATTGTACGGGAAATAGGTCCCCATGTTAAATCCTATTTTATTGGAGCGCAGTAAATGTAAGGCGAAACACGATTAGTCGGACTACCAATACTAAATTTTTTGTTGTTAGGGGAAACAGTAGTAGAGGTACTTTTTTGAAAAGCTGTGTAAACATGGCACGATTGGTTAGACCCGCCAATATAGTCAATTAGAAGCGTCAGTTCAGCACCACATTTTCAAATAAACTTTCTAAAGCAACAGTGCGTTGAGATTCAGCTTATATTTTTCTAAATAAAAGCCTGAGACAGCGGCAGGTCGGATTTTGTGCCATATTCATTGCCAGTCAACGTAATTGTGTATTATTTCCATGAATTGTGGTAAGCTTGAAATATTTGATATCTTTTTAATGAAAATTGAATGTAAATTGATAATTTATGTCTGTATATGTGTGTAGTTCAGTAGCAAACATGAGGCAAAGCCTAGATATTGCTCCAACCTGAACAGAACGTGTCTGAGAAAAGTAAAATTGCATGGAATTGCCTAACAGTATACTGACACCTATCTTATTGACTAGAAGGAACTAATGCTGGAATTGCAGAGGCGTAGTAACCATCAGGGAGGAGTATACTGGTGTAAATTGTTTCAGATGAAGATAGCAGTTGGCCTACCGCTCTGAACTCAGTGTTTGTTATGTATTGTGTTCAGTCTGGAAATAGATTATAAATTAGTTCTGAAATAGGAGGTACAACCTTCTTGTTTCAGGGACCGTGGTCCTAAAGTTATTGAGCAGCACCTGGTCTGAGCTTTGCTGAATCTAGAGGCTGACAGCATACTCCTGGGTCCAGATAGCGACCAGTGAGGAGTCTCCAGAACACAGGAAGCTATCGAGCAGAGGAGTCTTTTCCTGCCGCCATCACGAAAGATAAGCTTCTGTGGCCAGAGGAGCTCAACATTATGTGTCCCCCTCAAAAATTGACATTATAGTAAAACAGAGGGACAATCCATTGTTTAAATTGATAGGAACTGTGAACTTTTCCCCATACTATTTCCAAGATAAACAAACACTTGAAGTCATGATGACAAATAACAACATAGCTTGAAAAACAAAACCAGTATTACCTCATAGTACTACTACACAACTGACACACATAGGATAATACTAATAAAATATGTCACTACAAGGTTCATATTTATAAATTATGTACATATAAATTGTGATTACATTTGATTGTGATTCCTGGTTCACTGTGTAGTTGAATCAGGATATCCATTAGTGAAAGTAATTAATACATATATATTTGAAACTTTACCATTGACTCATTTAAGATAGTCTTATAGAGTGTTAAATGTGTGTGAGTGTCACAGTGTTGTCAAGTGTGGTGGAATAAATTAAATTGTTTATCTGTCTGTTGTTGTTGTGACTTACACTTCATCATTTACATAACCCTAGACATTCAACGTAGTCATCACAATATTCCAGAATAATTCTGACTGAGGTATAAATGTGGTAGCAAGTAAGGTTATCTGTAAAACACTACACCTATTAGATACAGATACCTTCACAGCTGATCTCAGTCAGTACACTAAGTCCCCTATAAATATTTATAACATCCCACTTTACCACAGTTACATGAGAGAGATAAGAGAAGTCTCAGACAGATCACCAACTTTATGAGAGATAAATGTGGTTATATGGGAGCAAACGACGAAGAGAAAGACTACCTGTGTGTACTACCGGCAAAAATATGCCGGTTACATACGAGTATTTGTTTACACATTTAACATCAGGAAGGCAACAGCTGGCGGGTGTTTGTGTGAACTTAATAACTAAGATATCGATCGTGTGAGCACGTAAATATTATTATTGTTGTTGGTATCGATTAATTATGGAAGTAAGTGTGTATGTAATTTTGGTTATGAGAATGTGTGTAACGAATGTGTATGTTTGTGTGAGAGTACGTTTCTGTGAAGTTATGTGAGTGAGTGTGTGTTATGTTTATGGCGTGTGTGTGTGTGTGTGTATGTGGTTATGCGGGGTTTGTTAGTAAGGCGTGAGTGACCGTGCGTGTTTTGTTGGATATGTGCGTGTGTTTAATCGTGTTTTAGTTGTATGTGAATATGCGTGTTGCTTTGTATGTGACTGTGTGTGCTTTGTTGGTTGTATGTATGTATTTGTGTGTTGTATATGAGTGCGTATGTGTGATTGTGAGCTTTGTTTGTTGTATATGTGCACGTCTGTATTTTTGTGCGTGTAAATTAGTGCGTGTGTGTGATTGTGTGCTTTATTGATGTCTCAGTTTACGTGTGCTGTTAGTTGTATGTGAGTGTATATGTGTTGTTAGATGTATGTGAATGTATATGTGTTGTTAGTTGTGTGTGAGTTTTGTAGGTTGTATGGAAATGTGAGTTGTCTATGAGTGTGTGTGTTTTCTTGGTTGAATGTGAGTGCGTGTGTTTTGTAAGTTGTATACGTGTGTGTGTGTGTTTTGTAGGTGGTGTGAAGTGTATGGGTTATGTTGGTTGTATGTGAGTGTTTTTAGTTTTATGTGTGTGTGTGTGTTTTGTTGGTTGTATGTCAGTGTGTGTATTTTGTTGGTTGTATGTGATTGCGCGTGTGTTGTTGGTTATATATGAGTGTGTGTTTTATCGGCTGTATGTGATTGTGTGTGTGTGTGTTTTGTTGGTTGTATGTGTCAAAGAACGTCTTATTCTTTCGTACATTATTTTCTGTTCATCCTTTGCTTCACTTCCCTATGTCAATAATTGCCGATACTACTTCTCGTAGGAAGTACGTTTTAGATCAACGCTAGCGTAAACCATTCGTGGCATGCTTATGTTTTTTATCGTAGAGAGAACGCTTAGTCATGCGTTGAACAATAAGGTCAGGAATTAAAACCAACGTTTTCAAACCTTTGTTTGCCGGCCTCTTGCTTACACAGACGTTAGACAGTGCGTATTGTTATACGTAGTTAAATTGTCTGACACATATAAACGGATTAGGTATTAGTTTCCGGTCAGCTTGGTTGTCGATGGCCGTTTAAAGATAACGAGTTATTATCTTGAATGAGTAACCTGCAAAACTGAGAAAATTTACGTCTGTCCTGATTATTACAATATGGAGAAATTAGGGCAAAGCATATGATATAATTGCAGGTGACTTGGCTCTTCTGTCCCATAACCATAATCAGATGCAAGACAAAATGAAAATACTCGATGAGAGGTCACAACAACGGGGTCTGAAAACACACACACACAAAAGATAATGAGAATAACTGCAAAAAATGTTAACAAGGTCTAACTTGAGGAAACACTACAAGATGCGGGGCATTAAATCAGAACTCATAAAGTATTCGAAAAGTCTACTATTGTATGAATAGAGACTGAGGTTGTTTTTTAGATCATGCAGAAGACAGTTCCAAAGATGTGCAGCAGAGTAAGCTCAGCTTTTCTTGAATAAGTTAAGATTAGACTTGAGCACTTGTAATTTGTTGAAGCATTGTATTTGAAAATGGAGCATTCTATGACAGGATTTTGTGAACAAATTTAGCTTTATTGAACACAAGGCGCTTTCTTAGGTGCAGTATTTTGACATCTTTGCTTAGATCTACACACTGTGTTCGGCAATTGCCAGAGACTAGACGCACTGCACGCTTTTGTAGTGAATAGAGTCTTTTTTTGTTTTTTTGTTTTTTTTAAATGGAACAACCATCTCAGATTGAGGAGCATAAGTCTAGATTTGTTTGTATTTGAGATACATAGAACAATTTACTTGCTTCTTCATCTAGGAAATGTTTGATTTTAGCTAATTGGTAAACTTTCTGTGCCACTTGCTTGGTCAATGCATGTACATGTGAGTTCCAATTTAGATGCTGATCAATGATTAGACCTAAAGTTTTACGTTCATTTACATTTTCAATATCCCTTCTCAGTGTCCCTGGTAAAATCTACGCTAGAATACTGGAGCAGAGACAGACGACTAGCTGAGCCACAAATGGATGAGGTCCAGTGTGGCTTCCGAGCAAATTGAAGTACTCAAGACCTAATCTTCACACTCAGACAGGTGAGTGAAAAGGCTCTTGAGTATAAGAGTGAGATCCATCTTTGCTTCTTAGATCTGGAAAAGGCAGTTGACAAAGTCCCCTGGAAAAAACTCTGGGACTGTTTGGCAAGGAAGAACATTTCAACCCCTCTGATTCATGCTATACAGAGCTTCTACAAGTCTTGCAGAAATTATGTGAGGACGGCAAACCATAAGTCAGAAGAATTCAGGACCACCACTGGTGTAAGACAAGGTGATATCCTGTCGCCTTATCTTTTCATACTCCTCATGGACGATGTCATCAAGGCATGCAAGGAGAGGACAGGAAAGTATTCAGTGCGGTACTGGAAGATGAGACAGGTATTTTATTCAGAGCTGGCATTTGCTGATGATGTTGCCCTGATTGCAAAATCAGAGGTATATCTTCAATCCATCCTGCAAGTCGGAAGGAAGAGAGGGATGGTCATAAGCAGCTCGAAAACAAAAACCATGGTGATATCCCGAGAGGAAAGAAGACATCAGATTAAGCTGGGAGAACAGGTCGACCACTTTAAGTACATTGGAGCTGTCATAGACCGGAAGGGAGGCATCAAAGAAGAGTTGGCTACCCGAAGAGCAGCAGCTGGGAGACTTTTTCAAGCCATAAATCGAGGATTCCTCAGCAAAAGAGAAGCTGGTCAGAAGACGAAGATGGCTGTATACCGCGCCACCTATGTCCCGGTCTTGACGTATGGATGCGAGTCATGTGCAATGACTACAACCCACAAAAGCCAGATCCAAACCTCAGAAATGAGGTATCTGAGGAAGGTGGTTGAAGTAACAAGAAGAGACATGGTCCGCAACCAGACAATGCGTCAAGGCCTAATAACCCAACCCCTGCAGACCCAAGTAGAACAGTCCCAACTGAGATGGTTTGGCCACGTCTGCAGAATGGGAGAAGATCGGTGTAGCAAAGTTGATTTTGCTGGGGAGGATATGATGGTATCCTAAAAGAATGAAAAGGTGTCTGCTATAACCGTGTGAGGTCAAGCAAATGTAGGTCTCTGACTCTATAGATGATGATGATGAATTATGTGCAGAGAACCTAACGCTACCTCCCTAGGTCTCACACGGTCAATCTGCTGGCTCTAGTGTATGGTGTATGGTGTACCTAGTGTCTAGGGGAGAAATGAATGATGGTACACAACAATCAAACACTTTAAGTTTCTATTAAAGAAGTTAATAACTAGCAGTTAAGTTTTTCTTTGAACAATTATTTACAATTTATTTTGCCTGTCCATTCATAGCTTGTGGACAGGTCTTTGAAAATAAGGACAAGATAGTTTACAGAATAGAACAATTAAAAATGTTGGGACAATCTGCCCAATAACTAAAAGTTATTATGTAGTTATAAATGTCCTTCCTGTATGAAATATTAAATTAGTTCACTTTAGTTATCTACCGGGAGAGTCACTGTATATGAGGGCTGTAGTTCATCCTACCCCCATAAAATTCCTGTGTATTATTTTGAAACACAAGAAAATATCAGAGATGCCCCAGATATTTTACTCTTCACCTGGGAGTCCTTGTTGTAAGATAATTCAATGGGTAGTTGCAGAAATTTCAAGTTCAACACTCGCCAAAGCTCCTACTGGATATTCGACAGCATATAAGTCTGGTTGGAGACTGGTTGGCGTTTATAAGCACTCAGCAGGTTTCCTGTCACCAGCCGGCAACAGGAACATAGACCCTCTGCAACAAAAGGACACCCTGGCCTTTTATCTCTGATCATTTATTCTAACACTTAATTCCCTACGTGGGTATAGGGTCAGCCTCGCATGCATTACAAATGCACTCGCCCCGATTTGTACAGGACTCCCACCTGGTTGTGACCACACCTCAAGTCCTTATAGTAGATACGCCACTGTACGTTCACATACTTTTCCTCCATACAATAATGTGGAGTAACCACATTTCCTGTGATATGATCTTCTCTTCTTTTCTTTTCACTTATATTTGCTTCAGGCATGTTAAACAGTGTTCATTGAACACAGAGGCTTGCTAAACTATTTTAATACAATAATATGTCAACATAATCATAACAACATACATCAGTCAGATACCGTTTAATGTGTGGACTCAACAATGTCTGCTTCCGACATGTCCTTCACTTTTTCCCCAATAGCAGTATCTAACTTTTGTAGTTGGACCAAACATATTAAATTTCATAAAATATCCTTACCACAATCAAGAAATATATAAACAAATGACGCTGATTTTGTGAAGAAATGGCATCAGCTTCCTCCGAACTGCACAGACTGTGAATGTATTCTTTATTTAAGTTTAAAATTAACACAGCTGTTTTTCAGCGTATCTGTATGCAAATATTAGTTAAACTGGCAATGAATAGTCAAAGCCTTTTGCTAATATCTACCAGCACTAGCCAATCGTAACGTTCTACTACTTGAATTCAAATGCAGTTTGAATGAAAAACCCAAAATAATTTTGAATAACTGGTGGTCGATTGGCCCGTCTGCTCTAGTCATGCCCAATACAAAAAGATATCACGTTTAGGATTACATTTCTCCTACCGTTCCCCTTTCCCATTCATGCTCTGTTTACCCCAAGCGAATTTGAATGTACCTCCCTGCCTCTTTTTCCAGCTCGTGTCCCCCTAACGTTACCAAAAAAAACATGAGCAGGAACGCCAGTGTGTCTGGTCGTGTGTTCTTAGATATTAGTATTTCTTCAATAACTTCTCTAATACTGGGACTATAATATTATTTAAAGTACATTCTTACTCAACTAACTCTACGTCATACTATCATATAATTCTTATGGGGAACTTCATAATGGTTTAAAATTTCCAACTTATGTCATCGTCCATCGTCAAATAAAATTTACACAAGTTCGCCATCTTTCCTCTCCTTCATCTTGCGAGCATGTATTTTTCAAATAACTACTTGTTTTAGTTACATCAGAAATGCTACCACTAGGAGGAAATAAAATTGTCTGCGTGGTTATGCCTTGGCTGGCTTTTCCGCAGTGTGAATATATGCGTTGCAGACTGTGTCATCGAAGCGGGGTGTAGACGGGGCGGGTTAATAATTTGCGTTAGTAGTTAGCATTGTATCGTGTAATACTACCAAAAAATGTAAGGATTACTACTGATTTTGCTACAAAGTTGACAGAAAGTGTTACTTCAGATAGCTATATTGCGGCATTCTTCCGCCAACAGTTAATTGTAAGGCTAGACTACAAAGTGTATACAGCAGATTGGGCAAAAGTTAAATATTAGTAGTGTTTGTCGAAAACGACACTAAAGCGTGTCAGACTTTTTCCGTGAAATCGTTCTATAGGCTTAGCACTGTGCAAAAAGCAGCGCTGCTGGCTTCGAAGATGCCAACCGTCAGACACATGCGGGCTAATGTATTTATTATCGTTTTATGCCTAAATCGTACTGAATTGAGCGTTTATTCTCGCATATTTTGCTACACACCTCCCATCCTAAAACATGCATTCATTTGCAGGTTATAATATGCGAGATAACTTAGCTCCATGAAGTCTTACTCGTGTTTCTGATCTTCATCATAAGGATGTCTGCTCAGAAAGTCTGCGCCAACGTTTAAAGGGCCGGGAATGTATTCTATTAAAAATGAGTATGGTTGCAACAAGAGAGACCATCTCGATAATCTAGAATTTTCATGCTTGGCCTGTGACAAGAACACGAGGGGAGAATGATCCGTTTGGACCACAAATGTCCTGCCATATAAATAAATCTGGAATTTCTTTATAGCCCATATTAAAGCGAGACATTCTTTTCCACTGGTTGAGTAATTTTTTTCCGCCTTGTTCAATTTGCGGCTAGCATACGCGACTGGGTTCAATTCCCCATCTTGTGAGGAGGACCTTTGCAATAATGTAGCGCCCAGGCCTACATTGATTGCATCACTTCTCACAATAAATTCCTTAGTCAAGTCAGGCAATTGCAACACTGGCCTGCTTGTAAGCTTCTCTTTTAACTCCTGGTAAGCCAATTCACACTGTGCTGTCCAAATTATAGTATCGGGTTGACCTTTGCGAGTTAAATCGGTCAAATGAGCACATATAGAGTTAAAATGTTTGATATACTTTTGGTAAAAACCACACAGAGACATGAAAGATCGCACATCTTTTTTTGTTTGTGGTCTAGGTGCTCTTTTTAGTTTTTCCAGATTCTTGGGATCAGGGGTCATGCTACCCTGATGTATTGTATGTCCCAAGAATTCCAGCTCTTTACAACCAATACAGCATTTTATTGGCCTAGCGGTTAAGTTAGCCTCTCTGAGTCTATCAAACAGCATATTCAAAGAGGTAACGTGTTCCTCAAATGTTTCTGTAGCAATGAGGATATCATCCATAAAATTCGAAATACATCGATTTTTCAGGGGATCCAGCAATTTTCGCATCATCCTAGAAAACACACTCGGGGAATTTTTCAAACCAAATGGTAACATGTTGAACTCATAATGACCTTCCGAGGTGCTAAATGCCAAATAAGGTCGAACCTCAGGCTTTACTGGAATCTGGTAATAGCCTTTGCTAAGATCCACCTTAGAAAAATATTTTGCCTTGTTCAGCCTGGCAAAAAGTTGAGTAGTATCAGGTAATGGATCCACCTGACCTTCTGTGACAGCATTCAGTTTCCTGTAATCTATGCACAGTCTATGTTCTCCTGATGGTTTCCGCAACAACACCACACAGGAACTGTAAGGAGACTCACTGTGAGAAATAATCCCTTCTTTTAACAAATAATCAATCTCCTCTTTCAAAGCTTTTTCCTTAGCAAACGGAATAGAATACGGCCTCATACAGATGGGTGCTGGGTCTAGTAGTTTCATATCATATGACAACAAATTTGTGTGTCCCGGTTTATCAGTTAACACATCTGTATGTTTCTCAAGGACCTGTTGAACCTTCTCCTTCTGTCCTTTTGTCAGGTGATTACTGATTTTCACCTGTGCAAACGTTTCACTGGTTTTCAGTGGATATTCAACCGAGGAGAGAGGTTCATTTTTCATCTCGGTGGCTATAGACAAGGCCATTAAATGTGATCCCTCCTGGATTTGTCTGTCCAGATATTTCTTCAAAAGGTTCACATGATAGACTTTCTCCTTTCCCTTTTTGTCTATCTTATAATTTGTTCTGGATACCTTTTCCAAAACTGTATATGGCCCTTGCCATCCGATCTGAAGTTTATTGTTGCTGCCTGGCAATAGAAGAAGTACCTTCTCCCCTACAGCAAGTTCTCTATCCTTCGCTTTTTTATTAAAATAAGCAGCATGCTTTTTCCTGGCTTGTCTCAAATTTTCATTTGCCAGTTTCCAACTGGTTTTTAAACGAGTGGTCAGTTCGTTCACATATTGGTATGATAAGGTAACAGTCTCCTCTGCCTTCTCATCTGTCCAGGTCCTTAGCAAAGCTACATATGGACTTTTAATTTTTCTGACATAGTATTCATGGCACCTGTCAGGTCCTTTACATTGGAAGCTTTGTTTTGCGGACATTTCTTTCTTGTGTCACCACACAAGAATCTACCACTACCAATTTGTTTCATGGGGCTGTCTCCCCTCAGGTTCAAATTCAAATTGAGAGAACTTCGCTCTCTTTTTTCTTCATCCCGTTTACATAATTCAGACTGAGAGATCGTCGGCTTATTCTGGGGTATAACAGTTCTTTGTACTCGCTGCATAGTAGCCATTGTAAAACATTTGAGCGAAGACTGTGAAACGGGGGTTCCCATTCCCCTTCGTCCACTTTATTATAATTATTTTTCTTTCCAGACCTAAGTTTGCCCCGTGGCGTGTCTAGGTCCTGGTTCCTTTTCCCACGTGTGGGTGTTCCCTCTTTATTTTCTGGTCCCGGTTTGCCATAATGCTTCTCTTGCATTTGGTTCTTATTTTTCCACCCTGTGGAATTTTTCTCGCTGCACTGTTCGCAGTCCTCGACAAATTTTCTTATGTCATCAACTTCTCCGGGCCAGAAATATCCAACAGATGTTCTTTGGCATGTGGTGCCCATCTTCTGGTGTTCACCATTTAGAACATGTGTTTGTCTCATAATTTGTGCCCTATATTTCGATGGCACTACTACCTGTCCACACCCGGATATTCTTGCTTTATCCGCCCTGCAAAGCAGTCCATCATCCAAATAGAAATCTCCTTTCCTTGGAGGGGTATGGAGTTTTTGGAGTTTTTCAAAGCACGGCTTCAGTGGCCTATCTTCAGCCTGTGCCTTTCTCCACTGTTTACGAGGCATTGTTTTTGGTGGTTCCTCCTCTTTTTTAGGAGTCGACCTGACCTGAAGCGTGGCCATTACTATAGGTCTCCTTCCACAATTTTCAGTGTTATGGTTGTCCATCCGACAATTGTTACAATACCTCTTTCCTTGGTTAAAAGGGTTTCTTTCATCATTTCTTCTATCATTGAATTGTGAAGGTCTATTCTTAAACTCATTTCGAGGCCTATCAAAATTCTGCCTATTTCTATTATCGAGGTTATTATGGGTTTGAGGGGCCTTACTCTGATCTATTTGTTTCTTCTTGGTGCCAGCTACCTCTGCCTGGGCTGCCTGATACCTCTCAGCGACATTTATTATCTCACCCAGCCTCTCCGCACCCTGTTCCATGAGAAACTTTCTCATGTCTGGAGCCATGGACTCTCTCATTTGTTCAATGAGTATCATCTCTTTGAGATCTTGGGTTTTCTCCAGAGTAGCCCATTTCTCCATATACGTTTCCAACCGGGCGGAGAACTGGTGATAGGTCTCACCCGACAGTAGCCTGGCATTCCCAAACTTCTTTCTATAAAACTCTCCGTTCTTTTCATATCTTAACAGAAGAGCTTGCTTCAACATGTCATAGTTGTCTTGGTCATCCCTGCTCATTTTGGAAAACACTTCATAAGCTGTTCCCCGAAGTCCCTGAGACAACTTTACCCCCCATCTTTCTCTTTCTAACCCATAAGTAGTAGCTAAAAGTTCAAACCTGCTTAAATATCCTTCGATGTCATCGTCTTTCTCAACAAAATGGTCTACATGAAAACCCATAGCTGAGGTTGAGGCTCCCTGACTAGTAGTGGCATCTGAGGCAAAGGGCTAGCACCATTTTCAGGAGCATGGCCTTGAATTTCTAACTCCCTTAGTCGTAGCTCATGCTCCCTCTGTAATCTTTTCTCCTCCTTTTCTGCTTCCCTCTCGGCAGTCAATCTTTCTTCTTCTGCCTTCCTTTGCAGTCGTTTTTCTTCTGCCTCCCTTTGCAGTCGTTTTTCTTCTACCTCTATCTGTAACTTCTTAGTCTCAGCCTCCAATGCCTTAGCCTCCTTGTCAGCCTCAATCTGTAGCCTCTTAATTTCTTTTTCAGCCTCCAACTTTCTTTCTGCTTTTTTCTCTAATCTTTTATCTTCTCTGGCAATAAATTTATCCACCTCTGAAGTTACATATTGAACCAACTCTGGTCCATCCATGCCCATCTCTTTAGCAGTCTGTACAGCCACAGAGCGAAACTTGGCCAGATCTGCCATTCTAATAAGTACAAAATGTTCTAACAAAATCTCTAACTAATTATAAATTTACTTAATTAAATCTGGGCTCTGGCACTTTCTTCACTTCCCAAATCTTGGGTAATACTATATGGGGATTCCCTGGGAAAATTAGACTGTTGTTAAAGCTAAACCCCAGACCCCAATGTATGTAGTACTAAGAGAAATTCAGATCCCGGACGAGCCCTCAATTTATGTAGCAAAGTTGATTTTGCTGGGGAGGATATGATGGTATCCTAAAAGAATGAAAAGGTGTCTGTTATAACCGTGTGAGGTCAAGCAAATGTAGGTCTCTGACTCTATAGATGATGATGATGAATTATGTGCAGAGAACCTAACGCTACCTCCCTAGGTCTCACACGGTCAATCTGCTGGCTCTAGTGTATGGTGTATGGTGTACCTAGTGTCTAGGGGAGAAATGAATGATGGTACACAACAATCAAACACTTTAAGTTTCTATTAAAGAAGTTAATAACTAGCAGTTAAGTTTTTCTTTGAACAATTATTTACAATTTATTTTGCCTGTCCATTCATAGCTTGTGGACAGGTCTTTGAAAATAAGGACAAGATAGTTTACAGAATAGAACAATTAAAAATGTTGGGACAATCTGCCCAATAACTAAAAGTTATTATGTAGTTATAAATGTCCTTCCTGTATGAAATATTAAATTAGTTCACTTTAATTATCTACCGGGAGAGTCACTGTATATGAGGGCTGTAGTTCATCCTACCCCCATAAAATTCCTGTGTATTATTTTGAAACACAAGAAAATGTCAGAGATGCCCCAGATATTTTACTCTTCACCTGGGAGTCCTTGTTGTAAGATAATTCAATGGGTAGTTGCAGAAATTTCAAGTTCAACACTCGCCAAAGCTCCTACTGGATATTCGACAGCATATAAGTCTGGTTGGAGACTGGTTGGCGTTTATAAGCACTCAGCATGTTTCCTGTCACCAGCCGGCAACAGGAACATAGACCCTCTGCAACAAAAGGACACCCTGGCCTTTTATATCTGATCATTTATTCTAACACTTAATTCCCTACGTGGGTATAGGGTCAGCCTCACGTGCCTTACAAATGCACTCGCCCCGAATTGTACAGGACTCCCACCTGGTTGTGACCACACCTCAAGTCCTTATAGTAGATACGCCACTGTACGTTCACATACTTTTCCTCCATACAATAATGTGGAGTAACCACATTTCCTGTGATATGATCTTCTCTTCTTTTCTTTTCACTTATATTTGCTTCAGGCATGTTAAACAGTGTTCATTGAACACAGAGGCTTGCTAAACTATTTTAATACAATAATATGTCAACATAATCATAACAACATACATCAGTCGGATACCGTTTAATGTGTGGACTCAACAATGTCTGCTTCCGACATGTCCTTCACTTTTTCCCCAATAGCAGTATCTAACTTTTGTAGTTGGACCAAACATATTAAATTTCATAAAATATCCTTATCACAATCAAGAAATATATAAACAAATGACGCTGATTTGGTGAAGAAATGGCATCAGCTTCCCCCGAACTGCACAGACTGTGAATTTATTCTTTATTTAAGTTTAAAATTAACACAGCTGTTTTTCAGCGTATCTGTATACAAATATTAGTTCAACTGGCAATGAATAGTCAAAGCCTTTTGCTAATATCTACCAGCACTAGCCAATCGTAACGTTCTACTACTTGAATTCAAATGCAGTTTGAATGAAAAACCCAAAATAATTTTGAATAACTGGTGGTCGATTGGCCCGTCTGCTCTAGTCATGCCCAATACAAAAAGATATCACGTTTAGGATTACATTTCTCCTACCGTTCCCCTTTCCCATTCATGCTCTGTTTACCCCAAGCGAATTTGAATGTACCTCCCTGCCTCTTTTTCCAGCTCGCGTCCCCCTAACGTTACCAAAAAAAAAAAAAAATGAGCAGGAACGCCAGTGTGTCTGGTCGTGTGTTCTTAGATATTAGTATTTCTTCAATAACTTCTCTAATACTGAGACTATAATATTATTTAAAGTACATTCTTACTCAACTAACTCTACGTCATACTATCATATAATTCTTATGGGGAACTTCATAATGGTTTAAAATTTCCAATTTATGTCATCGTCCATCGTCAAATAAAATTTACACAAGTCCGCCATCTTTCCTCTCCTTCATCTTGCGAGCATGTATTTTCAAATAACTACTTGTTTTAGTTACATCAGAAATGCTACCACTAGGAGGAAATAAAAGTGTCTGCGTGGTTATGCCTTGGCTGGCTTTTCCGCAGTGTGAATATATGCGTTGCAGACTGTGTCATCGAAGCGGGGTGTAGACGGGGCGGGTTAATAATTTGCGTTACTAGTTAGCATTGTATCGTGTAATACTACCAAAAAATGTAAGGATTACTACTGATTTTGCTACAAAGTTGACAGAAAGTGTTACTTCAGATAGCTATATTGCGGCATTCTTCCGCCAATAGTTAATTGTAAGGCTAGACTACAAAGTGTATACAGCAGATTGGGCAAAAGTTAAATATTAGTAGTGTTTGTCGAAAACGAAACTAAAGCGTGTCAGACTTTTTCCGTGAAATCGTTCTATAGGCTTAGCACTGTGCAAAAAGCAGCGCTGCTGGCTTCGAAGATGCGAACCGTCAGACACATGCGGGCTAATGTATTTATTATCGTTTTATGTCTAAATCGTACTGAATTGAGCGTTTATTCTCGCATATTTTGCTACAATCGGCTACCACGGCAAGCAAAGGAAACTAAGAGCCAGGGATCCAGACCTCCAGAACGACCCAAAGTCCGCAGGGAGGACAACATTAGACAATCTTTGAAGGACCGAGGACTAGAATAGAACTAAGCCAGGAAGAAGAAAGCCGATAGAATAGTATGGCGCTCTCTCTTACAAACCTTTATACCTCACGGTAGAAAAGGAACGACTAAGTAAGTAAGTAAGTAAATACATTTTCAATGAGTGAGATACCAATGTAGATTTGAAGTGTTTTTTTGTTGTTGTGAATTTTGAAATGTTAATCTAGTTGATATTGATATGCATGTTGCTTTACTGCTATTTATTTGCTTGCGATTTCCATTGCTCCACTTAGTCAGATTATTTGTGACCAAATTTCAAGTGGAGTTATTTTAAAATCTCTATGAATTGTTTTCATGTTGCCACTTCTGTCGGTTTTTATCTGTCACAACTTAATGCAACAATAATGGGTGCAGGAAGCTAAATAGCTTTCATGTAGGTATTTAAAACCATGTAAATATGATTGTATTATTTCTATTCGTCTCTCTCTTCACTCGTTCACTGTTTCGTTCTCTCTATCCCTGTTTTTCTTCTTCTCGCTTTCTATCTGTCCACCATTCTTTCACTATATTCCGTTGTTATTATTTTTATATTCTTTCATTCTTTCTTTTTCTATTTTCTCTCTTCATTTTACTTTTCTTCTTTCTCTCCCTTCCTTTTTCCTTCTCTCTCTCTCTATCCTAGTTTCCCTCCCCCTCTTCCTATCCTTCTTTCTGTCACCTCCACATTCTATAATACTTTATCTATTTCTCTTTGTACCCCTATTATTCTCTACCCCATTCTCTGCCCGTCTTTATACACTGTCTTATACACTGTCTGTATAAACCTTTTTTTCCTGTCCCTCTCTCTTCTTCGTTCTATCCATATTTCTTTCTCTCCCTATCTTTCTTCCTCTTTATTTCTCTTTTTACCTCTTAATGCCTCCTCATATCTCCTTTTCTTTCCCCTTCCCTGTCACTCCCTCCAAACAACCAAACAACTCATAAGAATAACAAACAATGAAACTTGGCTGAACAGATGGGACATGGAACACACCGTGAGGGAGGTTCACAGACAAGTGGCCGGTCCTGATCCTAATGACAACATTAACGATCTTGCAAGGAGGGATCAGAGCACCATTTTTCGGCTCCGAACACAACATATATCACTCAACAATCACTTGAAGAGAATCCAACCACAACAAAATCTTGATTGCCAGCCATGTACGTACCCCTATGAAAGTGTTGACTACCACTTCTCAGAGTGCAAGCACTCGATGATGTTAGGAAAATGCTCCATCCTCTGAGGCCAGATAGGCGGAACACCTTATATGGAGCAAAAAAAAAAAGAATTTGCTAGTACATGAAGATACCACTACATGGCATTGGGCCGATGGACTAGGGCCCAAACGCTGCTTGATCAGTAACAACAACTCTGTCTCTAAACCTGTTTATCCACAACAACTCTGTCTCTAAACCTCTCCTTTTATCTCAGTGTCGGTATACAGAATTTATTTATTTTTATTTATTGTTTTATTTATTTTATTTTATTATTACTTTTTTCCCCCAATCACTAGCTTATTTGTTTCAAAAAAAAAAAAACCTACTCATTTTTTTAAAAATTATGATTGCATACTGTAAATGAATGCTGTTATGTTAACTTTATAATGTTGCATGCCTTTAAATTAATGCTTAAAGCATCATGTGGGAATGAAAGGATATAGTATGCAAGATTAATGAGAGTGGAAGGGCAGAATGTTAGACGGGCCTGCGCGCCCAATTCTTTACCCTTCGAAAATAAAGTTCGTTCGTTCGTTCGTTCAGTGCGTAAGAAAGTGTTATTATTATTATTTCATTTTCCACCAAGAACGTATGGATATAAGAGAGAAAGTGTTTATGTAATTTTTGTAGTGATGATTGATGACACATTCAAAAATACAGATTACTTGTAGACGTTTTGACCGCATGCGTGACTATCGGTATACAGAATTTATTTATTTTATTTATTTATTGTTTTGTTTATTTTATTTTATTTTATTTTTTAAAAATTAATTAATTATTTTTTTTCTTCCAATTACTATCTTGTTTGTTTAAAAAAAAAAACCTACTCATTTTTTATTATGATTGCATACTGTAAATGAATGCTGTTATGTTAACTTTATAATGTTGCATGCCTTTAAATTAATGCTTAAAGTAACATGTGGGAATGAAAACATAGTATGCAAGATAAATGACAATGAAAGGGCAGAATGTTAGACGGGCCTGCGCGCCCAATTCTTAACCCTTCGAAAATAAAGTTCGTTCGTTCGTTCAATCTCGGTCTCTGTTTTCTTTTCGCGGCCCCCCCTCCACCCCCCCGCCCCCCCCCCCCCCCCCCCCCCCCTCCCCCCCCTCCCCCCCCCCCTTTTCTACTTATCTCTGACGGGCTTGCACGCCAAATTCTCAGCCCGTTTACAATAAATTTATTTCATTCGTTAGTTCGTGAAATTCCCTTCTTTTCATTGTCGGACTCTCGTCGCCAAAGTGTGTCTTTTATCTCATTATTTATTTGTTGCTTCTCTAACACGTTCTGACCATGGCAGATGTTCATGTTGTGACTGCTCCGACTTTTACACCTAATGAGTCACTGATATCCGCGGATGGGTCTGGCGTCAAAGACATGTGACTGGGTGGTCCACACCGTATAAATTGTTTTAACCCAGTGGTTCCCAACATTTTCAGTCTCGCGCACCTCGTGATATTTTAGACGGCATCATGCCCACTTATAACTAATTTAAATACTCCTGCCTCTCTTTTTTTTTCTTATTATTATTATTTTTTTTTTTTTAATTTTATATTTTGGTTTTTTCGTACGCCCGCTATTACTCGAGGTGAAATCTCTGGTTAATATGTCTAACCTGAGACTGATTTTACGTGAGTATCCCTTTTTCCCCTGTACAATGACAGGTGTCCTCTCGCCATTCAGGCAGATACTCGCGATTTAGGAGGTACCCATAAGAGCTGGGTCGATATTAGAATTTTAGAATAGCGGGCCCATGAATAGGACCACACGCTTGACTTTGACTAGGAAAACCCAGATTGAAAAAAATACAGGACAAGAGCAAGGCAGAGAATGGCAATCATGAAAAAAACTTGCTGGCACGGGTTGGGGAGCAGACGAGAGAGTACTAAAGAAGCTATATACTTTGCGTGTGAGACCAGTCTTAGAATATGGCATTGCAGCATGGTCAACGGCAGCTAAGTCGAACTTTGACAAAATAAGCAGAACCTAAAACCAAGCATTGAGAATCATAACAGGGGGCATGAAGTCAACACCCATTGACGAGTTGGAAAAGATTACTCACCTCCAGATAGAAGAGACAGCAGAGCCCAGCAACAAGCCGAGAAATTCAGGAGGCTGATAGACCACCCAATGCACCAGAGAATAAATGGACTTGGAAGGGGAAGACTGAAGCGAAGCAACTTTGTAGAGACAGTCAAAAACAAAGATGAGAGCAGACCCCATAAACGCAATATCAACAGCTACGCTAATATGTACTGCACACAAGCTACCAATTTGGAAACAACAGTGCTTCCCTGAAAGGATAGAAAACGTTCCTGGTATTGAGAGAAAGAACAGCCAAAATGAAACAGAAAGAAGTTGTTGTTGTTGTTGTTTTGATGGGTGGAGATCGAGCACTTAAAGTCTGGTCTTTGTTGCCTCTTCTCGTTCCATCTTGGTCTACCCTGTTCAACCTGAAAGTTGGTTATAATTGGGGTATTTAGTGTCATTTTATTTACTAATTTGTGTTTAGTTTAAATAACTTTTGTCTTTTGCAGTTTATGATTTTTTTTTTTTTTTAATTTGTATTTGTCAATTTTATTTTCTCTTTTGTATTGTTTATAGATAACTATTGCCCTTTACACTTGGTTTTAATTTGTATTAGTATTTGTTCTTTTTGAGTTGTTGCCCTTGTTTTTAAAATACCTTGTTGTCTTACCTTGAGTAGTTAGTTTTTTGTTAGTTCTTTGTTAGTTTTTGCTGCTTAATTTCTATTTAGTTGGATGTTTTCCATGCAGTTCTAACTTTATATGTTTTCCTTTGTTTTATGTATATATCTTTTAAGTATTGATTGGGCATCTCTTGAGGAATCTATACTTAAAACCTTATCACCTGTTAAGTCTATATTGTGATTTCTGTAGTAAGTTTTTAATTCAAGCCTTTGTTGTTCATACTTTTTACAGTGGATCAGGTAGTGTTCTATGTCATTCTCTTCCTGGGAGCCGCGCTAGCGTAATGGTTACCACACCGCTCTGGCGACCGGGTGATTCAGGATCAAACCCGGGCGACGGCATTTGAGGATTTTTCGTTGACCTGGATTTGGACTGGATTAACTCGAGACCTGGCGAGGACATTTGAAGTAGTGTCGTCGACCAGGGATTGGCGGCTCCTGAGCCGACCCAGCTCTAATGGGTACCTCCGAAATCGGAGAGTATTTGCCTGAATGGCGAGGGACACCTGTCTCAGTACAAGAAAAAGGGATACTCACGTAAAATCAATGTCAGGTTAGACATTAATAATAACCTGAGATTTCTCCTCGAGTATTAGCGGGCGTACGAAAAAAAAAAAAAAAAAAAAAAATTCTCTTCCTGACATTCTTGGCAGTGTGGTTCTTCTACCATAAAGTATGCTGCACCGAGACGGAGACGCCACAGTTTTTTGTTCGATGGTATCTTTAATTCTTCTCTGACCTGGCACGTCCTCGTTGGTTCATTCAGCAGTTTGAACGCGTGTCTGCCTTTTCTACTTTTCTTCCATGTTGTCTTCCGTTCCTCGTTTATAGTTATCTTCACTTGGCTCTTGATCTCTGACCTTCCCAGTCCTGCTTTTATATTGTTTTTTCTTGTTCTTCCATTCTTGGCATTCTGGTCTGCCAACTCGTTGCCAGCAATACCTATGTGTGCTGGAACCCACACTAGCCTCACCCTACAGCCTCTGTTCCCTAGTGATGTATTAATTGCTAGAATTTCTTCCTTTATGTCTGGCCGGCTACATTTACCTGGGTGTTCTAGTGCTTGTAGTGATGATAGTGAGTCTGTAAATACCGTAACAGCTTCTGGTGGGTTATCTTCGATTATTTCTAAGCTTTTAAGAATTGCTACCATCTCTGCGGTAAAAATCGAAGCTGTAGCTCTTTTTTATTCCCCATTGTGGTATTACAACTCCGGCACCTAGTTGCCCACTATCACCCTTGGATCCATCAGTGTAGATGGCCAGACTTTGTTTAGTTAGTTGATGTATGAACTTTCTACTTATCATTTTGGCTTCCTTGTCTTCTATGTTTTGTTTGATCTTTTTAGTCAGTGAGTAGTCTATGATTGGTATTTTTAGTTCCCAGGGTGGTATTTTGCTTCTGTATTTATTACTATTTTCAATTGTTTTTGATAGTTCTTTGAACTGCGTTAGGTCTTCTATAGTTCTCCACCCTGTTGGATATCTATCTTTGTTTAAGGGGACGTCCCATACACTTGGTTGATTTTTGACAAATGCTTTGTGTGCTGGGTGGGTCACTTCTTGTGCTACTTTACTCCAATAATTTAATCTCAGTTCTTTTCGTCTTAGACCAAGGGGAGGTATGCCAAGAGCTACTTCTAGCGCTTCTACTGGTGTTGATATAAATGCACCTGTAATGGTTCTCATTGCTGCATTTTCAATCCTGTCCAGTTTTGCTTTGTTAGACGCTGCAGCTGAGTCATAGACTATGCTGGCTGATAAGGTGTTTTTTGCTGTGATGTTACTGCTTTCATAAGGTTATACTGGACACATAAATGAATGGTCAACTCGTTCCGACACAGTGCTGACATCGAGTGAGAACGTAGATGTAAAGGACGCGAATGTGTGTGTAGTTCTGTTGAGTTGACAAGTCACTCACTCAATCAAAGTTAGAAGTCAATAAAGGGTAGACTGCTGATGACGTTTCATACATTTAATAATGGACGTACACTTCGACATCACGATTACAGTCACTTGAACAGGTTGGCAAAAAATCATCGTATACTTGAAAAATGGGTGACAATATCAGATGTACATTTATGTGGCATGTAAATATAATGGAACGATAGTAGGCAAGCACTCAATATTCTGGTTGTCTATCGTCTCATGCTTCAACTGACTAATCGCATCAGTTAAGGTGGATACATAATCATCAACAATGGTTCACTGTCAGAACCTTCTCCTGGCTAAGTTTCTCAAGCCGTAAATTCATCAAATGTTCATAGCAACAATGTTAAACCACAGTAGTGGATTTTTCATAATACATAGATCTCTGTACCATCATCAGATAATAGGACCTTTTCTGTTCTCCGACGATGATCCGCTTACAATGGCGGGATCCAAAAAATGGCTCTCCTCCGTGAGCTTCGCTCACCCAGAATGAAAAATTATGAAGCAGAATTAATTCGTAATTCGTACATAAATGTCCTCATTGGGCTTCTATACATTTCTGCTATCACTAAGGCTGGTTACATCAAATAATCTAGTTGTTGGGTCCGTTCATTCTAATGTTAAAGGCCTTCATTACGCGAATGGTTGCAAAGGAACAAAATGTCAGAAAATGTTCTTCAAAACGAACTCCAACAAGTAGTGTTAACTGGTCACTTACTGGCAGCACACAAGTCTGTGATGAATGTACATATATTTTATTTAACGTGACACATACGGAGTGGAACACACAAGACGATCATGGTTACAGATTACAGATGCAAATGTCATACTTTAAAGTTGCTGATCATACTCTTAAATTCTTGGAGATTCTTCAACAATCAAGTCCTCTTCTATCCAAGTGAGTTGAGGATTACTTCTGTTCTCCGCTAATATACATTTACAATGAAGTCCGTTGACCTTCTTCCAAGGACGTCTATCGTGGTAAACGGATTCATGTTCGAGGATCAATCTTTGATATCATACCCGTAAAATTCCCAGACTTTCTTCATACAATACTTATGTAGCATATATATAATCCAGACAAAGTCAGACACGGCAATACAATCAGGTTAGAGTCTTCTGTTGACTAACCTCTCCCAAAATCCATGCCATGACTTTGGCATTGGCGAAACGGCATATTAAAACATGTGAAGCATACAAAATCAATTAACTTCGTTTCCTCGTAGGTATCCTCCCTCTACGGTAATTTAAACAAGGCAATCGACTCCGTTTGTCCATTCTAGGAATGACATACTACGATGGATTCCCGCTAGACCATAACTAGGAGCGGCCTGATACTTCAATTAAAATCAATAAACATTCAATGTGAAATGGGGCGACACTTACATGATACTTCCACTATTGGCTTCGACATGAAGACCAATATATATCAATAGAAATTATGGCTTCCACTAACTTGCCACGAATACAAGAAATATTCCATGGACATCAACATGGTCCGTACTGCCCCATACAAAACATGACGTCACAATCCCTAAACTAGGTTACCCGTGCGTCCAAAGCAACTCACACTGCATTGTGCACGTCAGTGCGTGAATCAATCGAACGCACAAATAATATAACTATATTAAGACTGGTGCGTACATTTGGCAGGACCGAAGACTACCCCCTTAGGTAATAAATGTACGTAACACTAGTGCTGCTAGATAACACGTCATCTTCATCTGTAGTCAACAATCCTAGATGTACGATAATACGTCTCTCATCTAGGCTTTGCAAAAAAGTTCAGCAAAAAAGGTTTTGGTTTTACCTGGTTTTAGGAAAACACACACTAGCGAATAACGCACGCCATTCCTTGGCGTTAAGAATCAACATTAGGAGAATCTCTGACACTACAGTCATACAGAGAAACAATCTCCTTCCTAGAATAAATCACAGAGATCAATCTTCAGACATTCTAGTCGAACCAGCCCATAGCAGCGACAACATGACAGCAGCCTTCTCGGTCGACACCCCAAATCGATGCATGCGCAGAAATGCCTTTGACCCCAGAGTTCAGCTCAAAAATAGACCGACATAGAAATACAAAGATACACAGATATAAGACCGAATCACCTTAGATAGTCAAGGAATAAATATAAATTCGGGCCATAAACATTTTAAGCAAGACCCATCTGTTTCTGGCCATACCAGACGCAGAATGACGTAAATCTAGTATTCATACGCCAGATTGTGACACAAGAACAGATAACCCATATAACCGAATATAACATCGATCAATCAGGGTTCTGTCCCTTAGACTAAGAATCATTGATTCTTAAATAAAATACTTTTCATCAGACAAATAGTTATACTTTACATTTGTATGCCTACCAACAGTAATCTGTGCGTCACAGACTACCACACAAAAGAATCTGTGCGCAACCGACTACCACACCCCCCGGGGAAAAAAATGAAAATCATTTTTTTTCCATCTGAGAGCAATATACAATAGGCTCACAACGCACGTATAATGCGCAGATGAGAAATATCAGGCATTTATAACGCCAAATTAAGGCAAAGTCGAAGTATAGCTCGACCGGTGAGAATATATCTCAACATCTCAGAGAAAGTATTTCTCTAAGTATAAATATTTCCAGGGAGGTGTCACCAACGCATACTACAATACTGGCAATGACACAATGCATACCATAATTTCAATTACAATTTCATATTAAGTACCATAAGTTCATGATTGACAAAAGAAAAATCATCAACAGAGTAGCGGTGAATATACATTAGTGAACCACTAAGTGTTTATACAATCACTATATCATATATTACAAATGTGTACATATTTTGATATAGAAAAAATAAGTGTTCTAAAGTTAGACACATTAAAAAGTCCAAGATTTAACAGTTAGGTGGAATCATGTGGGCATCTAGACAGAATGTCTGCCATCACATTTTCTGAACCACGGATAGCTCGCACCGAGAAATGAAAAGGTTGAAGAGCAATGGCGTATCGAGTTGATCTCGAGCTCTTCAAGTTTTTACTTTAAATAGCTGTAAGAGCTTTCTGGTCAGTTTCCACTATGAAATGCGCACCAAGAAGGAATCTTTGAAGTTTGAGAATTGACCAAACCATCGCCAAAAGTTCACGGTCTAAAACCGAGTAATTCCTCTCTGCCGCATTAAGTTTTAGTGAGATATACATTACAGGATGCAGAGTTTCAGAGTACTCTTGCATTAGTGCCGCTCCAATCCCAGAGGATGAAGCGTCACTACGAAGAACAAATGTCTAATCTGTAGTAGGTAACACTAAAATAGGCGGAGTTGAAAACAAATTTTTAATCTTATCCAAAGAGGATTGGCATTCCTGAGACCAGTGGACCATATTAGGAGACCCTTTCTTTAGTAACGAAGAAAGCGGTGCCATGATAGAGGATAGATTCTGAATGAATCGTCCATAAAATTGTATAAGACCTAATAGACTTCTCACTTGTTTTTTAGTCTTAGGAATAGAGATTTTGAGTATTTTACTGGTATTATGGTCCTCTGTCTTTAGGAAACCATGACCGACACGGTGAGCTAGGAAAGAAATTTCGCTAAAACCAATACAGGCTTTAGAGGGTTTCGCTGTCAACTTATGCTCGCGTAAGGTAGACAGTAATTCACCTAATCCCAAATAGTGATCTTCTCAAGTATCACTGAAAAGACAGATGTCGTCTAAGTACGCAATGACATCTGAACGATGAGATAGGATTCGACGCATCATGCCTACGAATGTAGCTGGGGCGTTCATAAGTCCGAAAGGCATGAAATTCCATTGAAACAAACTCCTAGGTGTAGAAAAAGCAGTAAGAAGTTTGGCTCGTTCACTTAATGGGACTTGCCAATATCCTTTTGACAAATCAAGTTTAGTGAAGAAGTTAGATTTAGAAAGCCTAGTAAGTAGCTGTTCTGGTAAAGGCATAGGTTCAGCATCGAACTTCGTAATCTGATTCAATTTGCGATAATCAACGCAAAGACGTATGTTATTGTCTTTTTTTCCGAACAATAACCATCGGCGAATAATATGCAGAACTGGATGGTTCGACTATTTTTAATTCTATCATCTCATCCAACTCTTTCTCGACCTGTGTCTGAAAATGTATAGGTATAGGATTTGGTCTGACCCTAATAGGATTATGGTCAGTTAGAATAATGTCATGTTCAATGACATTGGTGTGTCCAGGAATGTCAGTAAGGACATCCTGAAATGTTTGTAACATAGAAGAAACTTGTCGCTGTTCCTCTAGAGATAAATTAGGAGAAACATTAACGTTTTTCCATGATTCACTAGAATGGAGTGGAATCACTGGAAGAGGGAGATTTACATCCGAGAAACTTGTTTCTTCATCCTGTATTACTGACAAGGATGAGAAATGACCATGTGGTACTGGGGAATCGTCCGTTGCCTGGAAAATAGGCAGCAAATACTCAGGACGTTCATGGAATTCCGTAAGCATGTTGATGTGGAAGGTTTTATGTTTCCCATCAATATCGACAATATAGTCAACATCGGAAATTTTCGAGATTATATCGAACGGACCTTTCCATGAGATAAGAAGTCTGTTTTCCCTACAAGGTAGCAGAACACATGCTTTGTCCCCAGGACAAAGTTGTCGTAAGGTTCTCTTCTTATTGGCAAATTGCCTTGCCTTCTGTTTGGCAAATTCAGAAGAAGAAGTTGCTAATCTGCATGCTTCGATAATCTTGTGTCTAAGCGCGATGACATATTCGTAAGAAGATTTTGTGTCATCATCAATGTTATCAGCTGTTATAAGATCATGAAGCAAAGACATAGGGCCGCGCGGTCGCGCGCCGAAGACAAGTTCAAAGGGAGAAAATCCTGTATGTTCATTGGGGACCTCTCTATACGCAAAGTGGGCAGCGGGCAAAACCCTATCCCAATCTTGAGGATGATCCTCAGTTATCTTCCCTAGTAAGTTTTTGAGTGTTCTGTTTAGACGTTCTACCATCCCATTAGACATAGGATGATAGATACTACTCAATGATCTATCTATCTTCAGAGTAGACATCACTTGAGACATGGTATCCGATATCAAGTGGGTGCCATGATCCGATAATATTTCTCCGGGGAATCCCAGACGAGAAAATATAAGCCAAAGAGCGTCTGCAATATCGGCAGTGGAAATGCTCTTCAGAGGTATAGCCTCTGGCCAACGTGTGCACATGTCAACACACGTTAAGATAAACTGATGTCCTCTGGCAGATTTGATCTTAAACGGACCATTAATGTCTATTGCCATTTTCTGAAACGGCCGAATATGAATATCTGCAGCCTGAATAGGGGCAGCGTGGCGTGGACCTTTGGATTTGACTTCTTGACATACCTTACAAGATCGGCAATAAATCCGTATGTCTTTGTTTACGAAAGGCCAAAAGAAAGCCGCAAGAACTCTTGACTTAGTACGGGAAAAACCCATATGTCCAGCACACTGAGAGTCATGAGCGTGCTGCAAAACTTTAACTCTCAAATTCTTGGGAACAAGAATCTGAGAATGCATTGACGTAGTAGAGTCTTGGACCATACGCACAAGTACGCCATTTTTCAATGTTATCCAAGATTTTCGATTTGTATCTTTATTCGGATCACCTTTTATTGCAAGAGTGAAGAATTTCTTTAGAGTGGGATCATCTTCTTGCTGTTTTATAAATGAGTCACGAGAAAATACCAAGGGATCATCTTGGTTATGCACTTCAGCATCTTCAGTAGATGAAGTTTGAGGCATATTGAGAGCTTGTGCTCTTGTGACTACTGCATTAGCAGTTTGCATATTTTGATCTTCCCAAGCAGCAATTTGTTGCGGAGTGCATTCTTTGACTCCGTGAATACGACCAATGATGAGATCAGCAATCGGATTCGGCAGAAGACATGCATGCACATCTCCCGTAAAGAAAGGAGTAGATATATTGATGATAGCAGTAGAGTACTTCTCTAAGGTGCCGCCAAATGTTACACATTTGAATACTTTGCCTGTGGCATGGGAAGGATCTACGAGTGACTGCCTAACATCAATGGTGGTGCATCCAGAATAAAAAAGAATTGAGACTGGGCTATCATTTACTAGACCTTTATGTAAGACAAGAGATCCTCTTCCATCATGCGCGACTGACGCAGGAAGAGCAGGGAGAGGATGACCACAACTTAAAGTAGATACCGTAGTTGGTTCGAATAATGTCTTGCATTGGGAGCATTGAGATGCTCTACCAAAATCAAAAGCAGAACATGCCATATTATTAGAGTTTTTATTATCATTAGTCTGATTACAGGCTTCATGGGACTCTTGCTGCGCAGAGTTTGCCTGATAATGTAATTTATGTCCTCTGTATTGAGATCTACCTCGATTATTATTGCCTCTCCAATTATTATTGTTTCCTCTATTATAACCCCTATTTGGGTTTGAGTCATAGTTCTCATGGTTACAATCATTATGTTCATTATAATGAGTATCTCTGTAATTATGGTCTTGTTGTCTCCATGACGGATGACTTGGATAGTTCCTATAATGACTTCCTCTGTGGAAATTCCTATAATTGTGGCAACCCCTGTATCGAGGGCTGTCAGCTCGTCTCCAGTTCTTCGAAGAAGAACCTTGAAATGATTGATTACCTTGATTTTGATAATTATTCGAGTTACCCTTTTTATCAAACCTGTTTTGTGGTCCTTGAAATTTGTGTGAGTAATTAGGATTGTATGGTGTTGCTGAAGCAACTGGCATACTTTCCTTAACCTTAGCGTTGCTAATAGCTACGTCCGGATGTGCAGTGACGTATTGGGTACAATATTGTTCCATTTCTTTTAGTGTCTTGGGTTTACGCTCATGTAGGAATTCAAGGAATGGTTTATTTACACTTGACATAATCTTGTCTCTGAGCAACAAGTCCATAAGGGCTTCATATGTCTTTTCTGTTTTGGATAGCTCAATCCAAAGATTAAATGTAAGACGTGTCCTTGCAATGAATTCTGAGAATTCTACCCCTATTTCAGATACCATTCTCTTAAACAAAAGACGGTAACCTTCCTCTGTCAATTGATATTTTTTTTTAATAAGGCTGCTCTGATAACATCATAATTATCCTGGTCAGCCTCTTCTACCAAGCTTAAACTAGTCAGAGTGTCACCTTTCAGTATCTCTGATAACTGATTAGCATATTGTGATCTATCCACATTATGATTTCGACAAGAACGTTAAAACCTATCTAGCCAAACTGTTATATCGTCACTGGATGGATTAAATGCTGGTAGCTTGATCTTGTAAATAAAAGGTTTACTATTACCACCAGATGACTGATTAACATTACCCATGTTTGTCAATTTCAATTTTTCTAACTCAAATGCTAAAAGTTTTTCCTTATGTTCATGTTCCATCTTTATTTTTCTCTCCTCAGCTTCTCTTTGTAATCTTTTTTCTTGAGCCTCAGCTTCTAATCTTTTATTTTCAGCCTCAAGTTTTCTTTCCTCCGCTTGAAGTTTTTGTTTTTCCATTTCCATCTGGAATTTTCTTTCATCAGCTTGCATTTGCAACCTTAAATTCTCAGCATCTAAGTTCTTTTGTTCAGCTTCTGTTTCAATTTATTTTCCTCTTTTTGTTTCTTTTCTTCTGACTTCAATGCCATGGCCCATTGAGCAGTCGCGTATTCTTCCAATTCTTTACCAGACTTGCCTAGGGATTTCCCTATCTCAATAAAGTAATCTAAAGTCGACATAATGTCTAACAATATGTGACTAGTTACCTGAAAAAGTCAATGAAATTTATTCCACCGTAAATGAGAGCAAGTTTTAATAAACTTGAATAATCAGCTCCCTTTATCCCAATCGTTGTGGGAGACAAGCCTTTAATAAGGTCTTGTATACTCACTTGTATAATAATAATAATAATAGTAATGAACTACCAGTTTATTCTATACCACAAGTGCACTTCATATAGTGTATGATCAAATATACCTTATAGCATATGTCAACCAACAACATAAACAAAGGACAATCAAGAAAGACAACATAGAAACATTCGCAGAAATCAAATAAGTTAAATAGGAAAACTGAAGAAAATAATCACAGAACCTGTGATGACAACCGCGAGGAAATAAACAACACAAATGACGTCACAGTGTATAAATATAAAGTTGTATAGAACTAAATAACAGGAAAGATGAGACCTACAAATACAAACAAATCAAAACAAAACTAAAGAACAGAAAAAATATTACAAAAACAACGAAGAAAAAACAACACGTCGTCACAACTAACAACAATAGCAACAAATTGTCGCTAGCAAATTTTCAATTAAGAAAATTTGCGCCTACAGAACACTAATATAAGCCCTCTATGACGTGGGAAATCTTATATTAGTCACCTTACCCAACCGCCCACAGACATATACACAACACTATAACATGTAACACTTAACATACATACATATATGTCATATAATGTAATATAATGTGTTGCACGGAAGGCTCAGATGATATCACACAATAGTATTATAATTTACTAATAATTCATTCTGGCTTTAACTATTACAAAGTTCAATATAGTGTAGAACCCCAGAAGATCCACCGTTGAAATATAAGCACTTCTCGCTAACACAGTTAATACTTTCAAATACTCTGCTGTGCAATGATGTCTGTTCTAACACAAATGTCAACAAGCGCTGACCTAGTTACTGCCTCTGCTTGACAGGTCAGGTCACGTAACGAAACTGCTGACTAGCTGACATCGACTGTAGACTTGTAAGGCTGGTGTTTATGTGTGTCGTATGCGGCCACAGGAAACGATTTGTCATCAGTAGCTGACTTCTGGCAATGTCCACTGTGCAGGTTAGACCCAGAAATCTGGCCTACCACATTGATAAATACTATCTTGGACACCACATTGATAAGGTGTTTTTTGCTGTGATGTTACTGCTTTCATAAGGTTATACTGGACACATAAATGAATGGTCAACTCGTTCCGACACAGTGCTGACATCGAGTGAGAACGTAGATGTAAAGGACGCGAATGTGTGTGCAGTTCTGTTGAGTTGACAAGTCACTCACTCAATCATAGTTAGAAGTCAATAAAGGGTAGACTGCTGATGACGTTTCATACATTAAATAATGGATGTACACTTCGTCATCACGATTACAGTCACTTGAACAGGTTGGCAAAAAATCATCGTATACTTGAAAAATGGGTGACAATATCAGATGTACATTTATGTGGCATGTAAATATAATGGAACGATAGTAGGCAAGCACTCAATATTCTGGTTGTCTATCGTCTCATGCTTCAACTGACTAATCGCTTCAGTTAAGGTGGATACATAATCATCAACAATGGTTCACTGTCAGAACCTTCTCCTGGCTAAGTTTCTCAAGCCGTAAATTTATCAAATGTTTATAGCAACAATGTTAAACCACAGTAGTGGGTTTTTCATAATACACAGATCTCTGTACCATCATCAAATAATAGGACCTTTTCTGTTCTCCGACGATGATCCGCTTACAATGGCGGGATCCAAAAAATGGCTCTCCTCCGTGAGCTTCGCTCACCCATAATGAAAAATTATGAAGCAGAATTAATTCGTAATTCGTACATAAATGTCCTCATTGGGCTTCTATACATTTCTGCTATCACTAAGGCTGGTTACATCAAATAATCTAGTGCTGCTAGATAACACGTCATCTTCATCTGTAGTCAACAATCCTAGATGTACGATAATACGTCTCTCATCTAGGCTTTGCAAAAAAGTTCAGCAAAAAAAGTTTTGGTTTTACCTGGCTTTAGGAAAACACACACTAGCGAATAACGCACGCCATTCCTTGGCGTTAATAATCAACATTAGGAGAATCTCTGACACTACAGTCATACAGAGAAAAAATTTCTCCTTCCTAGAATAAATCACAGAGATCAATCTTCAGACATTCTAGTCGAACCAGCCCATAGCAGCGACGACATGACAGCAGCCTTCTCTGTCGACACCCCAAATCGACGCATGCGCAGAAATGCCTTTGACCCCAGAGTTCAGCTCAAAAATAGACCGACATAGAAATACAAATATACAAAGATATAAGACCGAATCACCTTTGATAGTCAAGGAATAAATATAAATTCGGGCCATAAACATTTTAAGCAAGACCCATCTGTTTCTGGCCATACCAGACGCAGAATGACGTAAATATAGTATTCATACGCCAGATTGTGACACAAGAACAGATAACCCATATAACCGAATATAACATCGATCAATCAGGGTTCTGTCCCTTAGACTAAGAATCATTGATTCTTAAATAAAATACTTTTCATCAGACAAATAGTTATACTTTACATTTGTATGCCTACCAACAGTAATCTGTGCGTCACAGACTACCACACAAAAGAATCTGTGCGCAACACTGGCATAATCCAGTTTCCCCCTGATGAAAGACTTGTAGAACATAAGCATTATTTTATTGCTGGCCCCCATCCATTACCTTTTATTATCCTTAGTATATTTAGGGGTCCCCTACAGCTTTCTACTAAATTGTTTATATGTTTATTATAATTGAGTTGTTTATCTAAAGTTACGCCCAGAAATCTTGTTGTTAAGGATGTACATATTTTCTGACCGTTAATGGTTATATTGATTTTGTTATTTTTTTTTTAGATTTCCTTTGCTGAATATCATACCTACTGTTTTGTTTACATTAATTTGGAAGCCCCAACTTTTCATCCACTCTGAAACTTTCTATTTGTTTTTGAAGTTTTTGAAAAACATGGTTCAAGTTTTTCCCAGATCGCCAAATAGCACAGTCATCTGCAAATCGTGATACTGCATTCTTTATGTCAATAAATTCATCTGCTAAATCATTTACAGCTATAGTGAAAATTGTAGGAGAAATCACTGATCCTTGAGGAATCCCATTCTGTTGTTCATATATTTCTGACCTATCATTATTCACCTGTACAGCAAAATACCTGTCCTGTAAAATGTTTTCAAGATACCTATAGGTTTTACCAGTAATGCCAATCTTTTTCATTTTGTAAAGAGCTCCATCTCGCCAGCATTCATCATATGCTCTAGCTACATCTAGAAAGACTGCCACTGTTTTCTCTTTCCTCTTGAACCCTAGTTTTACATCGTGTTCTAATCTTACAAGCTGGTCTACTGTACTTCTGTCTGCTCTAAACCCTGACTGGTTTGGGCTATATAACTGGTTTTTTTCTAGGTAGAATTGAACTCTTTTATTCACAACAGTTTCCAGTATTTTACCTAGTTGTGATGTTAAGGAGATAGGCCTATATGAACTTACATCATGGGCTTCCTTATTGGGTTTTAGGATGGGTACTATCATAGCTACTTTCCATGCTTTTGGTATCTTTCCTGAGCTCCAGATTTTGTTATATAGGGAAGTTATTTTGTTTATAGTTTTTTTGGGTACTTTCTTAAGGATTTCATAACTAAGTATATCATGTCCTGAGGCAGTATTAGATTTCTCATTTATTGCACTAGTTACTTCTTCCTCTGTTATATCAGCATCTAAATAACTTGTTTCATCTATCTGGTCTGGTAGTTCTTTTGAAAACTGTATCCTAAGTCTTTCTCTTCTGTCATTTTCTTCCTGTCCAAGACTACTTTTTGCACTGACTTTATAGAAATACTCAGCTAGGGCATTAGCTTTTTCTTTATCTGTTTCTGCTCTCTTTTGTAGTTTGATTGTTGGCATTATTGTTTTCTTATTGTTCCCTTTGATTGCCTTAAGCTTTTTCCATACTTCTTTAATTTGAGTGCTAGGTTTAAGTGACTGACAAAACTCCTTCCAATTAGTTTCTTTGGCTTTAAATATTGTTCTGTTAGATTCATTCCTAATATGTTTATACTCTTCATAGTTTTCTTCTGTTCTGTTATTTCTATATTTTTGTAAGGCCCTTTTTCTTCTCTCATGAATTTCTGCACAGGTTTTATTCCACCAGGCAACTGGTTCTTTATTCCATTGAGTTTCTCTTTTCTTTTTAATGTTATTTATTGGTTTAAGGTGCTGTGGCATATTTTTATTTGGTATATATTTTATTGCTATTTTCAGAATTTCATTGGTCAGTGTTTCTGCCCACAAGTCAGTATCATCTGATTCCATGTCTTTATATTCCATCACCTCCAGCTCTGATTGGAAAGTTTCCCAGTTTGCTTTTTTATAGTTGAAAGTCGGTTTCTCTGGTTCTGGGTTTGGAATGACATTTTCATGCATGGTTATTATAATGGGCAGATGGTCTGAGTTTGTTTCTTGTAATACTTCCCAATTTACATTCGCTAGGTTGTTAGTTGCTATACTTATGTCTATTGCTGAGTCTGCCCTATTAGCTTGTGGATTAATTCTAGTTGCAGTTCCATCATTTAGTATTAGTAGTTCATTGTTTTCTATGAATTCAAGTAGGCTCTTTCCTGCATTATCTGCATGTTGTCCACCCCAAGCATAATGATGGGAATTAAAATCGCCTACTATGATTGTTTTGGGACCTAGTCTGGTGCTTATGGCTAGTATTTCTTCATCTTTAATTGTGCCATCTTTAGCATATACATTTAGGATTGTTAGATTGTTTGGTTCAGCTGCTATAGTAACCTGGATACCTTCTATATTGGTTGTATTAAATACTTCCCAGTCTATAATTTTAAATTTTTCGCTAACTAAGACTGCGACACCACCTCCTCTACCTTCTTTCCTATCGTGTCTAAGTATCTTAAAGCCCTTACAACTATATCTACTATTAGGGTTTAAAAGGGTCTCTTGTAGTGCATATATATCAGTAGTTCCTCCTGAATTTGCTAGTAGGGGTGTAAAATTCTTTTTGATACCCCTACAATTCCACTGTATAATTCTAAATCTTTCTAAATTGAATTTTAACATCATATAGTATCCCTTTTATTTTGGTTAACTATCAATTTGCTCTTATTCTGTATTTCCTGCACTCGAGGACCCATTATCAATCAAGTTCTCAAGAAAAACCTTATTTAGACTAGTCATTGTTTCCATAACTTTTTCCACTACGTATGGCAAAAGTGCCTCAACGTGCCCTTTGATAGTTTCTTCTAGGTTGACCACTTTCCTATTTACATCCAATGCTACATTCCCTTCTTTCCCTATGTTAATCTCCTGCCTTTCACTTTCCATTCTTTTTAGTATTATTTCACTTTCTTCTTTTTGTTCAGACAGTTTGACTAGTATTATTTCATTTTCTTCTTTCAGTACCGTCAGTTTAGCTACATCCTGGGAGATTTGGTACTGTATGGCTTTCACTTCTTGAAGCAATGCCTCTTCACTTTTCAGTGAATTCACATTTTCCAGTGTTGTAGCTGAAATGTATGGCTGGCTGTTTTCTTTTGTTTTGTTAGTTATTTTCTGTTCTTTTGACTGCTGCGTTTTAATAGTTTTAATTTCTTCTTTAAGAGACTTGATTTCTTCCGCAACTTTACTGTTTGTGTTTTTTGTGTTTTCTTTTATTTCTTTCATTACTGTTTTAAATGATTTTCTTGTTAAGATGGATTCTTTTAGTGCTTGTTTTGTTTGCTGGTACACTGGACAGCCCTGAAACCTGGCACTGTGGTTCCCTTTACAATTGATACACTTTCTGTTTCCATTCGCCTTTTTGTAGTCGGTATCTGCCTTTGCCTTTTCACACTGTGTAGAGGGGTGATTGCTGGAGCAGTATCTACAAACTGTTCTTCCCTTACAATTGTTCCTTCCGTGGCCGAATTTCTGACAGTTGGAGCACTGTAGCACAGGGGGAATGTAAGCTTCGGTGTTCTTCTTGGTTTTCCCCAATAGTAGCGTTTTAGGGGTTTCCCTCCCTTCTGCCGTTATTATAACCACTGGAGTTACAATATTCCCTTTCACCATTATTCTGTCCACGTGTACCAGCTTTATGTCTGGGTTATGTTTTGCGAGGGTGTTCATAACTTCCTCGCTTGACAGGTTAGTGTTTATCCCTTTTAACACACATCTACTGGTCTCTTTTGTTAATTCTATCTTCACTTTTATGTCGTGTGCCATAGTCACTGTTTTAGCTTCTACTTTGAGTTCCTCTAGCATCTCTGTTATTCTGTCACTCTGATTTGGGGTAATGATTAAGCCGAAATGGGTTTTTGTAATTTTGGCTATCTCCTTTTTGCCTAACACAGGTTCAAGGATGGTTATGATTTTGTTTTCTTCAAGTGCCTTGATCTTGACAGCCTCACCAGCTACTTGCGTTATCTTTAAGCGACATATGTTTACTACATCTGTATTTTTGGAAGCTGTCTGGGTTTCTTTGTGTCTCGAGTCTTCTTTGGGGTTTTCTGTGCTTTCATTGCTATTTTTTTGGTTAATATTTTCTTCTATGTGGCCCTGATTATTCTTTTCTAATTTGTCGTGTCTGGTGCCCCTTCTTCTTCTTCTTCTTCTTCCGTCCTTAGCCAACGACCGGCAAAGCAGTCAGTGGCCATTACGCCTAGTGGCGTCTTAAGGGCAACAGCGAATAGATTTTCTTTGCCGTTGTTCCCATCACGCCTAATGGCGTCTTTAGGGCAATGACAAATCAATCCATTTGTCGTTGTTTCCGTAATCAAAGTGACTGGCAAACGGGTGATCAGCCCGTTGGTCTGGTGCCCCTACCTTGGTTTTTTACTGCTTCTGCCCACGTTTTGCCTTCCTTTGTTGTTTTTACTTCTGGGCCTTCTTCCCTTTTCCCCCTTATTTCCTCTATCCTGTCCTTGGTTTCTGTGTCTCAGATTTCAGTGTTCGTGGTCCTGTTTTTTTCCGTCTGGTTTGGTGTTTTGTCCTTTTCATTGGCTTTGCCTTCCCCTGACTGTTTCCTGGTTAATGGTGCCATTGTCTCCAACAAGTTTTGAATTTTTTTTTTCCGGTGATTTTAATATATTTGCTTTAGGCCTACTTAAATTATATTTGATGGTTGGATATTAGGCTATTATTAATAGGCCCCTAATTTTTGAGTTTTATCTTTCCTCACTACAATCTCTAGATTATATTAATATCAATAGTTAAACAGTTCCCTTATACTTAATATTGACTGCTAATACTTACTTCAAACTATAGCCTAGGCCTAAAGGAAATCACCACTTTAATTATGTCTATCAAAATGGCTGCCCTGATCGCGCACAAGCGATTGCCACGTGGCGCTATTTAATTTCTATTATTTTTAATTTCTCCCTTTTAGCTATCGACTACCTAAAATTAACTATAATATACTAATACTGAAGATAGATAAAAAATTTCAACTTATCTGAAAACTTGGTTAGTTCGAAGGATGTCTCCGCTGTGTCTCGTCCTAAAAAGGACGTATCAGGCTTGTGTAGTTTGAGGTACAAAAATTGAACAAACGTGTGGCGCGAATCTGTCTCTAACTGAACAGAAAGGAGAGTCCTAACCACAAAATATATAGAGAAACATTACCCAAGCAACACCTGGATCCATGCATACACAGATGGATCAGAAACTAATGCAACAGAAGACGGGGGTGGAGGAGTCTTCCCGAGCTTAAGCAACGGCACACAAAAAAAAAAATAGCAGTCGCAACAGGGACATTTTCAAGTAACTTCAGAGCAGAGGCAGAGGCCTTAAAAACTGCATCAGAAATTCTAATGACAGAAGAAAGCTCAGAGAGACCAGTAGCTATCTTCTCAGATGCGATGTCAGTAATTACAACGCTGAAAAGTCAAAGTAGTGCTGAACTTGGATGACCTAAGAGTAACACTTCACAGACTATGTTAGCAATAGAAAAGAGTCGTGATACAGTGGATCCCTTCTCACTGCAACATCCCTGGAAATGAAGAGGCTGATAGACTGGCAAAGGAAGAGGGAAAGCTTCCTCAACTTGACACAAACATAACTTATGAGGAGGCCAAGAGTTTTATCAAGCGTAGGTACAGGAACAAGTGGGAAGATGAGCATCCAGGCCACACAAAAAATGATCCCTATTACCAGCTCAGCAGAAGTGAACAAGTGGCAATCTTCAGACTTCGCACAGGTCATAACAGATTGACATACCATCTATTCAACAAATTAAAGATAGGAAATACCGATGAGTGTGACTGTGGCACCGATAAAATGACTGCCGAACATCTGCTTCAAAGGTGCCCAACATATGAGGAACAGAGAAAACGCATATGGCCATCACCAGTACCATTCCTGGAGAAAATCTACGGAGATATCAACAGCCTCAGGCTGACCACTGCTTTCTTTGAACTTATTCAAGTTAACATCTGAGGGTCTTTGAACTTATTCAAGTTGACATCTGAGGATGAACTTTGAACTTATTCAAGTTGGCATCTGAGGGTGAACTTTGAACTTATTCAAGTTGACATCTGAGGGTGAACTTTGAACTTATTCAAGTTGACATCTGAGGGTGAACTTTGAACTTATTCCAAGTTGACATCTGAGGGTGAACTTTGAACTTATTCAAGTTGACATCTGAGGGTGAACTTTGAACTTATTCAAGTTGACTTCTGAGGGTGAACTTTGAACTTATTCAAGTTGACATCTGAGGGTGAACGAAGAAGAAGAAGAGCTGGGTCGGCTCAGGAGCCGTTCAGGTTATTCCAGGCCCTGGTCAACGACACTTCTTCAAATGTCTTCGCCAGGGCTCGAACCTGGATCACCCGATGGCCAGCGCAGTGTGATAACCATTACACCAGTGCAGCTCCCCTTCTTCTTGTAAATCCTCTGTAAGGAAAATTCATCACTGAATTAAGATTACTTTCAGATAAAAATATAGCTACATTTTGTGTTAAATTTTGATTACAAACACTAAGTAAAGTTTAGTTACGTTAATGTTTGCCTGGTTTAGACGATCGCGCCCCCCCCCCCTTTTTGTGGTTCCTGGGGCTCTCTGAACAGAGAAAGAAAGAATAGTGCAACTGCTCCCTCAGGCATGTCGTATAAGGCGAATAATATTAGGTTGTGCATGAGGCTGGCTATATCATGATGTCAAACAAATTGTTGATGACGCCACTGCTGTTACCAAAGCACGTGAATGTTTTAGAGCAGACTTCCTGCAAGGGAGCCAACTGTAGTGGTGGCTGCATGTTTCACACACAGCAGAAGGGACATAATGATGACAATGATAATGATGGTGATGATAATAATAATGATTATGATGATGATACCAACTTAACATTTTTAAAGAATTTTTTCCCCCTAAATCCTTTATAAGGGCAACTGAGCGGTCAAGTGAAATTACTTTTGGGTATAAATCGCTAGATCAGTGTCGTTCCAGTGATCATTTCCAGGCTAAGAACCAACCATTGCAGACTCAGACACCATATGTTCAACAAACTGAAAATCGGATAGACATAATGTGTGTCCATGTGGGGAAGACAAACAAACAGTAGAACATACACACCAAAACTGTCGGCCCCATGACAGGAGCGTAGTGGCAGCATGCCTCTATCCAACTCAGTTGAGGGAGGAACTGTATGATGACGAGAGAAGCCTGAGACGAACTTCCAGCTTTATAAGAGAGAAATATGTAGTTATTTATGAGGAAACGATGAAGACGAAGAAGAAGAAGAAGAAATGCCTTTCCATGCCTTTTTTACACGGTTCATTTCTTTCTTTAAGTCTGTTCTCCGTGTATTTTTCGGTATCTCTCTTTCTCTCTTACCTTCAGCATTCCAGAACAAGGACTTTCCTGTAATGCTATCAGCACGTTTCCTTAATGTGTGCCGTATACATCCCCAGCGTCTTCATCGAATCTCTTGTTCCACTGGCAACTTGTGTGGCTCTTCTCATCAGTTCCACATTGATGACCTTGTCATGGGTTTCACACTGGTGACTTTGTCATGGGTTTCACACTGGTGACCTTGTCATCAGTTCCACATTGATGACCTTGTCAAACCATATTAATCCTTCAAATCTACGCAAGACGTCCGTTGAGTGGTTAGAGCGCTGGACTTTCGCGCAAAGTTACCAGGTTCAAAACAAAGTGGCCTCACGATCCAGTCTACCAAGCTGTAAAAGGGTAAGCTACTCTGCTGTTGAGTTAGGGACGGCAAAGACGGCGATGAAGGACACTGGTCACCCAACCTCTCGAAGCTGGAGCTAGTTTAGTGAAGTCTCTAACACTTCATTCACCTCCCACAGTATCAACAATTGGACTAACTTTTTTTTTTTTTAAATCTACACAAGCACTCATTTATGGAAGTCTGCAACTTCTTAGTTGTTGTTTGTGCTGTCCTCCATGTTTCACAGCCATACAATAGGATTGACTTGACATTTTAGCTGTTTCGTTAGACTGTTTAGAAAATCACAATATAGCAGACGTAAATGTCAACACTATACACCGATGAGCTAAGTTTTGAAACAGAATACAACACACAAGAAAAAACTATTTCCAAGTCAGGAAGTGAATTTGTAAAATTAACTTTTTTTACTCGTTCAATATTTTTCATCTCCCCGTGTAGCACAGATCCTGAGCAAAAACACATCAATTCTTATAGCTCCGTGCCATCCGCTCTAAATCTGTCCATATCTTTATCCCTATAATGTCTGTTATCAGTTCTATTTTCCAAGAGTTTTTTTGGTCTCTATCTATTATCTAACCTTGGAGATTCCAAAAACAGGGACCGTATAGTAATGCTATGAACTGCACTTTATTCATGTATGCCATATCCGACGTTGCGTCTTCTCCTCAGCTCTTAATCCATTGATGATTTTCTGGTTCTTTCCACCAGTTCCATATTATAGATCGTATTATGCCATTCCAATCCGTCTATTCTACACACGCCTCTATTTATGAAAGTCTGTATCTATCTGGTTGTCACTTGTTGCTCTCCATCCTTCAGAGCCATACAATCAAACTGACTCGACATTTGAAGCATTAGTTTTTCGGCTATAATTTAATTTTTTATTATTTTTTTTTTTGCATTTTAGTTTCATGTCTCATTGGTAATGTCTTCACACCGTTTATGATACACTTTATTAGTTCTTTTCCAATGCTTTATATGTTAAAGAATATGGGGGAAAAAAATAAAGAATAGCGTCGCATATTGCAATTATTACTTGCAACCTGTTGTGCAATGTCAACGATTACGTCTTGAGTTTTGTTTTTAACTCGAGCCTGGTATTTTGTCACACCTTCACGTGAATTTACTGCCACATCCTTTGCATGCTATGATTGGTCACGCAGTTGTTCAAGGACCACACACCACGCGCAGTTATCACAAATTAACATTCCAGAATTACCTATGTGAGGAAGGAGTGTGAATTAATGACAAGAATAGACACCTATAGTTGTGATATTAAAGGTGGAAGAAGCAGCAGTTAAAATAATGGTAAAACTTTGCATATTTGGTTTGATTTCCTGACAGAATTCATCCCTAACGTTTTAGATGTAACAGCCAAAAAAATCCCCACTTCATATCTATCCCGGGACACGATCAGAAAACCAAGTAAGTAGTTTATCAAAGACGTAGAAGAAATCGTCAATTAATCAACGGTATACAGAGGCATGACCAACGGGCTGATCACCCGTTTGCCAGTCACTTCGATTACGGAAACAACAGCAAATGGATTGATTTGCCGTTGCCCTAAAGACGCCAATAGGCGTGATGGGAAACAATGGCAAAGAAAACCTATCTGCTGTTGCCCTAAGACGCCACTAGGCGTAATGGCCACTGACTGCTTTGACGGTCAGTGGCTAAGGACGGAAGAAGAAGATACAGAGGCATGTCCAGTATAGTACCATGAAAGTACAAAGAAAGAATACTGCACCCTCAAGCATGTCGTACAAGGCGACTAACATGAGGTTGTGCCTGGGGGTGACAACCTCATCATGTAAAACAGATTGCCACATAAACTACAGCTGCAGGAGCATGTGGCTGGTTGGTGTAGGATTCCTACATGAGGACCAGCTGTAACGTTGGCTCAATCGCAGAAAAATGATGATGATAATGATAAGGAAACATTATATGAAGAAACACAAACTGGTAAGTGTGGTAATAGTTGTAAATTCTACTGCAAGAAACAAGTAAAAGAACTCTCCTAATCGTAAACAACACATAGAGATCAACAGAACCGTTCAGAGAGAAAAAAAAAAACTCTTGCGCTATAGCAGATACTGCCGAATGTGAGTAGAATGTACGAGAATTTCATTACACAACGACTCAGCTTTATGAGGCGGGGCGAGCGGTTCATTTCCTCACTGCCTTTACTTTCTCTAACTTACGAGCAGAGTCAGGCATCCATTAAACAACTGGATTGACTGAGACGTGACGCTATAAAGCTTCGAACCTGGTAATTTTGCCTGGAGATGCAGGGATTCTAACCATCTTTATTTATAAAAAATAATAATAATAAGTATCATAATAATGTAAAAGCATTAAGTATCGGCATATACATCTCCAGTATATCAAAGTAGTGTCGATAGCAGGGATTAAAAAATAAAGTTTGTTTAATCTGAAACAAAATACTGGCAAAAGAAGGCCGTGGTGTGAATAACACGGGGACGTACGGGAATCTAGAACTTGAATGAAGAAGACAAACAAAAATATGAAAAACACGCTGTGAGGACCCACTTTAATTGTTGGTACCATATGCAGTACAAAACAAATTAACACATTTTCCGAACATCATATTGCGTTTTAAAAAAAGTGAATGACCAGTTATCATTAAGCAGTAATGTGTTATACATGTTTGACAAAAAATATTAATTTGTGAATGATGCTGAGTTGCTGCTTACTGTACCTGGAAAGTGAGTGGAATGCAAAGTTTAACTTCTCTACGATAAGATTTTGAATGTCAAATTTGAAACGTCACAAATTTATAAACCTCAACTGAAGTTAAATAAAAGGGGCCAAAATGGTCTTTCAAGAATTAAGACAATACAATTGGAAAGAAAAAATCAGCGCATGAATATGAGAAAGATGCAGGGGTATACCTCGTGGTTTAACGAAGACTTTTTGACGTCATGAGAGCTGGATTCGCTATCATCATCATAATCATCATCTTTTCCCTTTATGCTCCTGTCGTGTGGTGAGTATTGTGGCAACTACGACAATAGTTTTCACCAGGAATAGCCTATGAGATATTAGGCAGAAGGTCTCCAGACATTGGCTCGTTAAGAAAAGATAGAGACCTATCCGAGATAAGGACAAGAAGAAGAGAATGCGAATGCTTTCCACTGGACAGTGTTTTCTAGTGAATTATGGAAAAAGTTCTGTTTCTCCACGACCTTAGCTTCTGCCCTTAGATCCCGTAACAGAAAAAGCCCCCAACCTCATCTGAGTGTAGAAATTTACCTATATGTAAATTTAATTTAACACCGACAGCACGAGTGATACATTTACAGACTAGATAACGATCAAACGATTAGTGGGTTTATTAATTAAATATCTACACATATAGGGTTACTAGTGGTTAGAACGAGAGGATGATAAACGACGATTCACACAAAAACACACAGATGAGAAATTAATATTGTAGTTATTTAAATAGACGAATGAGCTTGTGTAAAGCGAAATGATGATGATGTGATATGATACGCTTACTCAAATATTGAGTAATCTACACAGTACAAGTGTTTCTAAATGCTTCTTCCTGGTAGGATGATTCACATGTATGCATAGAATGTCCCAAGTTGTTATAAGGTATGTCGAGTGGGGTATCTCTAAGTCGAGGACGTTCTGATGAAAACTTTTGTTGTACTGAGAACGTTGACGATATACAGTCCTTTACTGTTTGACAATATCTCTGTAGCGTTGACCAACAGTTAACAGTTGTCGTATGACAAATGTCGGTTGTCTAATCTCCTAAGGGTACTTGCCAGACTGGATATCTTCACGAAATGTTCTTGATATGTAGACTCATTACCTTGAGTATGTAATCGTGATTCATAAAATATACTTTGGAGTTTGCTTCATAGAATGCGCTTAAGAGTGTGTTGCACTTGGTAAAAAATGAGATTCAACTTTTGAGCTCTATAGCTTGACTTCAGGTGGTAAGCTTCCGATGGAGCGGAACTTGATATGAATAATCAACTGTGAGCTTTAGCTTGACTCGTGTAGTAAACTTTCGAGTGATTTGAGCTTGATATAACTATGTATTGAACTTGTGCGCACGTGATATAAGGTGACGAAAAATGCTGCGTCCACCATCTTAATCGTGGGCGAGAAATATTCCTTTTGATTTGAGGAATGAAGAATGTTCTATGGCGAATTCTGCTAGCCAAATGTCCGTTTCGATAACTTATTTCTGGTTAGACGTCAGACACGTAGCGTGTAGACTCATTCTGATGGACTGAAGAGACACAAATGTCTTCGTAAATTTTCACACTTAATATCACTGGTTGACTTTCATTTATTCTACTTCTCACTATTGATCTCTGTGAGTTCGATTCTAATGATGCTAAAAAAATTGTGCATGAGAGTGTATGCGCATGAAAGACTGTGATGATGATTTAACAAGCTAGATGAGGGTGAAGTATGAACTATTAATTACTTCCTATCAGCCTATCATCTTAGAGGAAAATCTTCTGATTTTATTAATCATTTATGAAAAGAATTAATTGAAAAACTATCTTTCGCACATTTAGCTTTGAGGTTAAAATGAATAAAGAATAAGAAAAAAGTATTAATAATCTGTATAAGATCTACTAACCTTCTTTTCCCTTCGCAAAATCCTTTAAGAACACAATACACCACAGATATGAAATATTTTATCCACACTGAATTAATTGCAGGCTATGCTTTAGGGATTTTTCTCTACACCACAATGTTGAAAAAACTGGACTCATCTCTCTAACGAACTGCGCGGTACATATATTCCTAAGACGCCCATATGTTCCCAAATCTTGCCTGTGACGTGAAACTCCGCCCATACAACCAATAGCTAAGAGTCCATCTGGTCTCTCGTACCTAGAATCTCTCTTGTCCCCTGTCAGTCTAAAAGTGGGTGGGCCACTCGCTACCAACTTTCAATGCCGTGCTGTATGACAAACAGATGCAAAGAAAATCACCCGCCTTCCAACTGTCACAAAGCCCTCCGTCAACTTCTGTTTGTCTATCGCCCCGTGTGTAGCTTTGATCTATGCTGCTGGCGGCGGCCTTTGTTCCCTCGGTCCATTGTCGCTTGCATGCTAACAAGTCCCTTTGTCGTGCCGGGCTTATTGTATTCCATCTGGAAGCAAAGGTTGTTGTTCCGCGTCGAGGGCCTTTGATATCACACTCCCGGAGTCATTGTTGCCGGGTCTATTGTATTGTGCGAGACAGTGATCGTGTCGTGTTCAAACAACGGCTTAGACTAATCGTTTGTGTTAGCCGCGCTCTCCTCATGTAACCAGATGTGTTTACCAAGGTGGGAACTGAATCAAAAGAATTTCTTTACCACCGATGAAAGAACAAATGTGATCCTCTAGATACCAGTCGCGAGTAATAAAGATTACAGATGTGTTTAACAAGGTGGGAAACTGAATGAAAAGAATTTCTTTACCACCGATGAAAGGACAAATGTGATTCTTTAAATACCAGATGCGAGTAATCAAGATTACAGCTTACAGATGAAACGGAAAGCACGCTGTTAAGTCATATTTTAATTAAGGGGAGTTAAGTGTTTAAGACTCGTATGTACGGGTCGGATTTTTATACACACACTTTTTGAACACAGCGCTTTTGACTAGCTGTTAGTTTGCTTTTTTAAAAATAGGATAAAGAAACTGTCGAACGTACTATGAATTAGTTTTGGGGGGAAAGGCGGATGAATTCTGCTCACATCTCAAGCTGCGAGTTCGCGCTTGAATGAATTGTACTGAGCTGTTTTAAGCAGCGGATTTTTCGTGACAGTAGTTGGCTGGCAGAGCTGGAAAATGGACGCTTTACCATTTTTGCTAGTGTGTTCCAGCATATATTCTTTTGTGAAAGGAATATTTAATAATTGCAGAATGTACTTTATTAAGGATATTATGAGGCCCCGGATTGTACAGGTCATTATTCCATAATTCATATTCCTGTAATGGATTGTTTTGCAGATAGATAGTGTGTTGAATAAGAATGTTGTTTTCTCCCAGGGAACTTGTTATAAAAAGCCACGGATCTCGTTGGCTTGTTGATACATTGTATTCATATTGATTCAAAGTCATGGACTATTGAGAACTGGAATGATATTTTTGCTGTACGATTAATAGATGAAATATGTGCTGCTATGTCCTGCAGCCTATTCACCTATTTGCTGATTCATGTTTCCTGATGGATATTTGTACCTAATGCTCATGATTTGCCGTGGTGGTGTATGCAACCGTTGTTATGGATTTACTTACATGTTGCTTCATGAGTATGCTGGGAATTGTTTTGCTATGATGTCTACGTGACCGTCTCGTCAATAAACTGTATAACGTTGCCAGGTCTTACAACATTTCCTGACTTCTACGTTGCTGTGGTGTGAGTGACTTATCATAGACACACTTAAAGAACCTATACACATTCGCGTATGTTATATTTCCATATTCACACACCTGTCGGCCATCCGTAAGCCCGACTTATGCTGATCGCCATTTATCAGCGAAAGTAATAAGAACATTTATCTTATTGATGACCCCACCAGTATCTTCCATCAAATAAACCTTTTAACACACGCACCAAAACATTCATGTTCACTTGCAACGGTGATTTCTGTAGCAAGTTGTTTTTCTGTATCATACTGCCAGAATAATACACAACCTCATTTTGTCGCCTCCTACGACATGCCTGAGGGAGACAGTATTCCTATTCTTTCTTTATCTTGACATAGACTCCCAGGAAATACACGGGACACATATTTGTGACGTGCGTTATGGTTGAGAAGTTTTGAATGTACGTGTGCCGTCACGCACTCTTGACTTGTGAGACTGCCTTAATAATGTTTAAAACACAAAAGTAGAGAGCGATAGACTGAAACACATTCGTTAGAACGCCTTACAAAGTTTATGATGCGTGACAGTACCTTCTATGTGTGACATTAAGGGTGTCATCTACCGGCGGAATGGTCTTGTGTGGGTGTAGTGTTGTTGGGATAGGACAACACATCTATATAAATTCTTCTGATTCATCATTATCATTATTATTAGTAATTTTTTATACATCATTTTCAAGGCTTTATCATGTTAGTAGACAGATACTATACGTCCTTCTCAGGACTAAATCGTGTTAGCAGATAGATACTATACGTCCTTCTCATGGCTTTATCCTGTTAGCAGATAGATACTATACGTCCTTTCAGGGCTAAATGGTTTTTGCAGATAGATACTATACGTCCTTTTCGGGGCTTTATTCTATTAGCAGATATATACTATACGTCCTTTTCAAGGTTATACGGTGTTAGCAGATAGATACTATACGTCCTTTTCGTGGCTAAATGGTGTTAGCAGATAGATACTATACGTCCTTTTCGGGGTTTTATCCTATTAGCAGATATATACTATACGTCCTTTTCAGGGCTTTATCCTGTTGCAGATAGATACTATACGTCCTTTTCATGACTAAATGGTGTAAGCAGATAGATACAATACGTCCTTTTCGGCGCTTTATCCTGTTAGCAGATAGATACTCTACGTCCTTTTCAGGGCTTAGTAGCTATCAGCATTGCATGTGCCAGCGGGTTTGTTTTTAGGACTAGCCCTTTTCAAGTGTCCGATTTGCCAAATGGTTAGAGTGCATTCCTCTCGTTGCACAGTTCCGAGATCGAAACCTGGTAGCATCCCGCTCCAGTATACTCAGACATAAATGGGTACCTGACTCTGCTCTTGGGTAAGGAAAGGCAAAGGTAGTGACGAAGGGAACTGGTCACCCCACCCCTCCAAGTCTGTAGCACGTCATACCTCTAAGGCAGTATCTACTATATAGTAGTAGTTTCATCTGTAGTAGTATCTCTGCTGGTCCGATGACGTGCTATCTGTATGTTGCAGGACTTGCCCTTATCCCGGACCTGGTACGTACACTATACACGGTAGATAGACAGGTAGATAGACTGGTTGAAAAGGAGGGAGTTGAATTTAAAGACAGACGGACATATCGAAATAAATAAATAAATAAATAATTATATATATATATATATATATATATATATATATATATATATATATATATATATATATATATATATATATAGAGAGAGAGAGAGAGAGAGAGAGAGAGAGACAGACAGACAGACAGCAGACAGACAGACAGAGACATAGAGATCCAGATAAATATGTACACAGACAGACATTTGCGCATAGATAGATAGATAGATAGATAGATAGATAGATAGATAGATAGATAGATAGATAGATAGATAGATAGATAGATAGATAGATAGATAGATAGATAGATAGATAGATAGATAGATAGATAGATAGATAGATGAAAGTGATAATAAAAAGTACATACATTATAACTAATTTTGATTTATATCACAGATAATATAGTAATTGCCACACCGGCTTTTCACAACGACACTGGCAAGAACGACCTTGAACCTTTGAACCTCATCCAACTATATCAAAGCGACCATCAGTAACATTCTTTCATTCCGGACAAAAGAATGTCTACAGACACTTGCTATAAGTTAGCGCTGTTTAGTGATTTTTTTTTTTTTTTTGGTGGTCTGACAGTGGCAGGTCAAGGCCGGATAGATACTGTGCCATTTCTCCTAGAATCACGACTTTTCTAAAAGCGCGTGCATAAGAACTCGTTGACACGTGTACAGTTGATGCTGTTGGATGACGTAACTGCGGGGTCATTTCTAATAATGTTTGTGTTGGAACGCAAATAAGAAAAAGAAGAAGGTGTTGAGGAAGAGGAAAATAAAGAGTTTAAGAACCAGAAGAGAAATAATTAGTTATAGGGGAGGAGCATTCAGAAGAAAAGAGTGGATTAGGCAAGGAGGTGTGGAAAGAAGAAGAGGAAATGGAGGAAGAAAAAGGAAATGAAGTAATTGTAGCTGAAGTACTAGTAGCATCAGTAGTTGTGGTAAAAATTAATTGTATTAGCACTGGTTATAGAGGTGGTAGTAATAGTTGTAGTAGTAGTAGTAGGGGTTGTAGTGGTAATAATAGTTGTGGTAATGGTAGTACTAGTAGTGGTAGTAGTGATGGCAGTAACAATATTGGTAGTAGTAGTAGCAGTAGAAACAATGGCAGTTGTAGTATAACAGTAGAAATCGTAATTGTAGTAGTAGTAGTATGGGTGAGCGTAGTTATGGTAGTATTAGTAGGAACTGTAATAGTAGTTGTAGTAGTAGTGGTATTCTTGGTAGTGATAGTAATAGTAGTAGTGAATGTAGTATTGTAGTTGTGGTGGCAGCGATAATATTAATAATGGTAGTAGCAGTAGTAGTACTGATAGTTGTAGTACCCGTGTTTGTATTAGCAGTAGAAGTGGTGGCGTTGGTGAAGGTTTGTAGTAGCATTAGCTACAGTAGTGGTAATAGCAGTGCTAGTGGTGGTGATGATGGTAATATCAGTAGTAGTGGTAATAATAGTGTGGTGATGGAAGCAGTAGTAGTATTATTAGTAGTAGCGGTAGCAGTAGTGGCAGCTTTTGTACTAGTACCAGGAAGAAGGGTAAAAGTGGAAGAAAAAGCAGTCAAGGGAAGAAATAGAAGATAAATGAAAGAAATAAAAGAGGAGAATGATCCAAAACAAGAGAATAAATGAGTAGGAGGGAATATATATGTAGTGGACACGATGTTAGATAATGAAGAGGAAGTATAAGAAGGTAAGATGGGGAGGAGCATGAAGGATAAAAAGTAAAGAAAGAAGAGAGAAGGAAAAAAGGGAACATTAGACGGGAAAAGTAATTAAGCGGTAATGTTACAAAAACAATATTGACTCCATCGTTTAATTACCGTAATCTGAAATGCCTTAATGGATCCCAGGACACGCTGTCCCAGGCGCGGGGATGATTTCAGACTAACTCGGACCAGACTTGCCAGGAGAGAAAACTCGATTGACGCAGGCGCCAGTTGTCAGATTCCTTGACGAACGATGAATATCTGGCACTTGACCTGGGAGAAATTAAATTGTACACGTCTTCTTAACCTCCTATTCTCTCTCTCCCCCCCGTTGTTTGGTTTAGTCACAGCGAGTACATATGTGAATATGTGAAAGAGAGTTCATTATCTTTTCAATTTCCATTTTCGCTCCCTGTGGAGCAGGCAGCCACCTTTGCAGCTGGTCATGTTGTAGGAAGGCAGCACCGAAACATACATAGGTTTTTGCAGCTTTGGTTTGTGTAGGTATTTGTTTACATGATGATTTCGTCAACCTCATGCACTGTCTGGAGTTGACGAATGACAGGGAGTTTTTGTTTCATTGTTCTTTATAGGACATTTCACATAGGACATTTCACATAGGACATTTCACATAGACAATTATTAATATGGAAATACGTCCCTTATGCTCTGTCTGCGGTTGAAGAATGACTTAGAATCTCGTAAATGACAGCTACATTGTTCACACTGACATAGATTAACAACGTTTAATCTTGATCGCGCGCAGACTGCCGTATAAGGTAGGGTTATTGTGAAAGCCTCGGGGATATAGGCCATGTTAGTAAAACCTTTGTTTGGGCTACCTTTATGTCGTCTTGTACGACACGCATGACGGAGGAAGCATATTCTTTCTTTGTTTCATTACAGACCCCCAGAGAACTACACGACTCATGTTGCATTTTACTGTCTCGGTTTAGCGGAATTATTCATAAACGTATGTTTAACTGCCAGTCAAATATATTTTTGTTGCAGTATTTTTTTCTATTTGACTTTTTTATTTCTTGTTTCGCTAGCAACTTTTCAGTTGGTAGAATGTCGGTACACAAAGTCCGTCTAGTTTTCATATTTCAAAAGTCTCCATTTCTGTGTTCTTAAATTGCTTGTTAAATGAACTTGCTGCTGCACCATACAATCTCTCTCTTTATTTCTCTTTCTTTCTCTCTCTCTCTTTCTTTCTCTCTCTCTCTCTCTCTCTCTCTCTCTCTCTCTCTCTCTCTCTCTCTCTCTCTCGCGCGCGCTATGTCGCTGGCAACCGCATCATGTAAAACAACTTGCTACACTAATCACTGCGGCAAGAGTATATTTAGTACTTTTGTGCACATTTCCTGCAGGAGAACATTTGTGTTAGCAGCACCATGCTACACAGAGAGTAACAAAGAAAATGATAAGATATTATATTTATATATACAGAGGGGGGAGGAGAGAGAGTACCTTATACATTAAAACGTGTAAATCACGAAAACATCAAACTCCATAATTCTCGCCGTTTATACGTCGGTCACATCTAAGGGCTGCAACTGTGATTGAAAGTTAGACATTAATTGTATTGTTTCCCTTATATGTACTCTCCCGAAAATAGTAACACTCAACGAAGAAAAGTCGGTGAATTGTGCAACACAAAGTGAGTGACAGTGATGTATGAATAAAATGTAAGTTTTTGACTGTAGAACCCAGTTTCATTCCGGAAACGGATTTAACTCATCATTTTGTTAAAAATAACCTTAAAGTGTAAGTTTGTTATTGTTTCTTCAAGACAAAATTTTAATTTAAAGTATTTCAGACTTATTGTTGGAGCTACTCGTTGGAAATGAAACGGTTTATTGGAGCATAGATACCATTATTTCCGATGATCCCAACGACGCAGTTGATTTCCCAACGGAGTTCCTTAACGAGCAGTGCCAAGCAGGAATGCCACCGCATTTGCTGAAATTAAAGGTTGCTGTATGTATCATGCTATTGCTAAATCTGAACGCAAAAAACGGACTATTGAATGGCACGCGTTTGGTCATAAAAGTCTTGCATCGGAATTCCATTGATGCAGAAATGATCACTGGCAGTAATAAGGGAGAACGAGTCTTAATTCCTCGCATTGACTTAGAACCGAGCGAGCGCAGTTTGCCATTTAGGATGCGACGTCGTCAATTCCTAGTGATTTTAGCATTTGCAATGACGATCAATAAGGCGCAAGGACAATCTTTTGATCACGTAGGAGTTTTCCTTCCTGAACCTGTTTTCGGACACGGCCATCTCTATGTCGCCCTCACCCGAGGAACAAATCACGAAAACTTGAAAGTTTTTGTTAATCAGGGAACATTCTTTGAAACAAATCCACGCATTTTCAAACAAAAATGTTGTCATCAATTAACTTTTATATTGATATAAAGAATATTTTACAAATATATTTCAGTTTTTTTATTTACTTCCGTCATTATTGACGGGTTATTGCTAGTATATATATGTATATATAGATATATATATACACACACACAACATCAGCTACAACATAATTACCGCTGGCCATTTGCTGAACGAGTGAACACTTTAAAAAAAAAACCACGTGACTATTCGAGCATGATCAAAGGCATTATTATCAGTATACCTGAGGATCACAAGTTGGAGGACTGTACTTTTGGCGGTCACAGGTACTAACATGGGCTACAAGCTCTCACGAGTTTTATCTAATGGTCCCTCTCAATAGAATGCCCTTTACCAGGTCAAACATCAAGGAATGTTTGTTATTTGAAAATGTCACAAGGTGAAGGAAAACAGTCGAACAGAAACCAGGTTACTTTTTGTGTGTTTTGTCCACATATATAAATTAAAACGTAAATATAAAGCCTAACAAATAAATTTAATAAAAGGAAAGAAGAATGGTAAAGAACAGTGCTGTCACAATGACTGTACTCGAAATCCCCCTTGTTTTCTACTTCGTCTGCAAATTGTAACGTTTCACGTTGATAGTAAAAGCCTACTGCTTCACTACCCGCTTTCTACGATAAAACGTGTACTGCCTTTCTAAGAAAAACCTTGAGATACGCAAGTTGACCTAGAATTAAAATTCCATTCATGTCATTTTATACACTACGTTACCTAAAAACGAAAGACAGATGGACTAAAGATAGAAAGAAAGGGAGGGGCTGAAAGCCGGAACGCAGGCAATACTACCACAGTCGCGCGATACACAATTGCTGCCATCACGCGGGTAAGGCCACAAGCACTAGCTTTTTTCAAATCGACAGTGAGAAAACAAAAAAAAAACACCTAAATCAGAATCGCTCAGTGGCAGATTTTCACCCCACCATTGTACGGGAAATGGGTCTCCATGTTAAATCCGATTTGATTGGAGCGCAAGAAATGTAAGGCTAAACACGATTAGTCGGGCTATAAATACTATCTTGTGTTGTCAGGGGAAACGTGAGTAGGAGTACTTTTTTTGAAAAGCTGTGTAAACATGGCACGATTGGTTAGACCTGCCAATATAGTCAATTAGAGGCGTCAGGTCACCACCACATTTGCAAATAAACTTACTACAGAACCAGTGCGTTGAGCACCAGTGCATATTTTTCTAAATAAAAGCCTGGGACATCGGCAGATCGAAATTGTGCTATATTCAGTGCCAGTAAACGTAATTCTGTATTATTTCCATGAATTGTGGTAAGCTTGAAATATTTGATATCTTTTTAATGAAAATTGAATGTAAATTGATAATTTATGTCTGTATATATGTGTAAAGGTTGTTATTGCCGGGAGTTGTAGTGAGGATAAGCTCTCACTGCAGATAAAATACTTCTATGGCACGCGCCTCAAACAGCCTCTGACAACCAAGTCCAGCTCCCGGCCTTCACGTGTGGCTCAATTTGAGCCCGGCGGAACTGTTTCCACTGACGGGAGAAGGGGCAAAGGCGAGCGACTGGCGCCTTAAAACCAGCAGCTTCGGGCAGATAGGGCTCGTGATCCTTGGTTGGTAGCTTATCTAAGAGAAGGAACTCTGAATTCAAACCACCGCTGCCTTGCGGGAATATCCATTTATGGAATTGGCTTCGGGAGTAAACCCTGAGGATAAATCCGGAGTCGGAGTCCCTAAGGCAGTCTAATGTCGATTCGACATTATTCTGGCAACTCCTGCGACATGGCTGGTACCAAACTGTATCGGCTACTGCCGTTCCTTTGGATCTACCGGCTGTGTGGAGAGGGGGAACATGCTGCATGGGCAACAGCTTGATCTCCATATAACTGTGCCCAAGCTCGCGCCCTGGAGAGGACACTCCAGCTTCACCCTATAGTGAAGTAGCAGTTACCGGTTATAAGCATATATCCCAATTGGAGCAGGGCATGGCGCCAGGGGCTACTTCCGACAGTGGGAGAGGTTCTAGGATCTCACTGGACAGCTACCGCCCGCTTCAAGCTGGGCAGCCCCCAGTCAATAAGGTGTTGTCCCGCCACTGTCTGCTTTCCCCATTGGGTGCATGGGGATTAGGGTCAAACCCGAACTGTGGACAGAAAATTTTGCACCAAGCAATTATCGAAAAAATAGAAATAAGCAAACTCTCAGATTGGGATGCTGGAACGTCCGGACTATGTTGACTGGACTATCCGAAAACCTACAGGATGTAAACGATGTAAGGAAGACAGTCATAATTAATGATGAGCTTAAACGACTTCAGGTGGATATAGCTGCACTCCAGGAAACGCGCCTGGCGGGCTCTGGAACGGTGAGCGAGAAGGACGACACATTTTATTGACAAGGGAAAGATCTTAATAAAGCTAGAGAACACGGAGTAGGTTTGTGGTGAAGTGGGATGTTATAAATATTTATAGGGGACTTAGTGTACTGACTGAGATCAGCTGTGAAGGTATCTATATCTAATAAGAGTAGTGTATTATAGATAACCTTACTTGCTGCCACATATGTATACCTCAGTCAGAATTATTCTGGAATAGTGTGATGACTACGTTATATGTCTAGGGTATGTGTATGATGAAGTGTAAGTCATAACAACAACAGACAGATAAACAATTTAATTTATTCCACCACACTTGACAACACTGTGACACTCACATACATAAAACACTCTACGAGGATATCTTAAAGGAGTCACTGATAACTTTTCAAATAACAATATGTATTCAGTGCTGTCATGAATGTATATGTGTCCTGATTCAAATACAAAGGGAACCAGGAATCACAATCAATTTTAATTACAAGTTATATGTACAGAATTTATCAATATGAATCTTGTAGTGACATATATTATTAATAGTATCCTATGTGTGTCAGTTGTGTAGTGGTAATATGAGGTAATACTGGTTTTGTTTTGTTCAAGCTCTGTTGGTATTTGTCATCATGACTTCAATAGTTTGTCTTTGTTGGAACTAGTATTGGAGATGTTCTCAGTTCCTGGCATTAAAACAATTAAATTCCCCTCTTAATTTTATTTTACAGTGTCATTTTAAGATGGGGTACATAATGTTGAGCTCCATGGCCACACTCTCTTATCTTTCGTGATGACTGCAGTAAAAGACTCCTCTGCTCGATTACTTTAATGAGTTCTGGAGCCACCCCACTGGTTGCTATATGGACCAAGGAGTATGCTGTCCACCTCTGGCTTCAGCAAAGCTCTGACCAGGTGCTGCTCAATAACTTTAAGACCACGGTCCCTGAAACAAGAAGGTTGTACCTCCTACTTCATAACCAATTTATACTCTAGTTCTACACTGAGCACAATACATCACAAACATTGAGTTCAGAGCGTTAGGCCAACTGTCAGCTTCATCTGAAATACTTTATACCAGTATTTCCCTCCCTAATGGTTACCACGCCTCTGCAATTCCAGCATTATTTCTGTCTAGTCAATAATCTAGGTGTCAGTGTACTGTTTGGCCATTCCATGCAGTTTTACTTTCCTCCGACACCTTCTGTTCAGGCTGGAGCACTATAGGCTTTACATCATGTTCGCTACTGAACTACACATATATACAGACATAAATTATCAATTTACATTCAATTTTCATTAAAAGATATTGAATATTTCAAGCTTACCACAATTCATAGAAATAATAAACAGTTTCGTTGACTGGCAATGAATATAGCACAACTCCGATCTGCCGATGTCCCAGGCTTTATTTTATAAAAAAATATACACTGGTGCTCAACGCACTGCTTCTTAGTAGGTTTATTACAAGATGTGGCAATGAACAGACGCTCTGAATTGTGTATATTCGCAGCTCTAACCAATGAAACCATGTCTACACATCTTTTCAAAAAAAATACTCCTTTTCACGTTTCCCCTGACAACACAAGATAGTATTTATAGCCTGACCAATCGTGTTTAGTCTTACATTTGTGGCGCTCCAATCAAATAGGAGTTAACATGGTAGGCTATTTCTGTAACGTAATGTTTTTTCAAACACGTTATAAAAAAAATCTTATGAGCAGAAATGATTTTATGCTGTCAGGCACCCCCACTATTGTATTTTGGCCATAATTATTTTATTAACAGACTAAAGGCGTAACACATAACATATTCTTGGCCAGCAAGTCCTGCCGTACAATAATATATAAGTTAAAGCGAGCTACATGGTGGCGTTCAAAATATGTGTTTTCCAAAGATAGTCGTATATTTGTTTTTTACCACGCGTTCACTTCTATGTCATAGGGTGTCTTCTGTACTTTCAGGAGCTTAGATGTAAATCAGTATAATTTCAGGTTTCCTAATAAGCATTTTTCATGTTTTAAAACCTGATTCTTGTAGTAGTTGTAGTGTTTTTCTGACACTGTTTATTTGAAAAAAAGTTAGTGCTGGCCTTACACGTGGGATTGGCGTTACTATTAATCGCGCGACGCGTGTTTAGTATTGCATGCTTCCTGCCTTCATTCGCCCCTCTCTCTCTCCTGCTTTATCTGTCTTTTAGTTACGCCGTGTATGGAATGAATGAAATATTAAATCTAGGTCATTGATCAGCTTGCGTATCTCAAGGTTTTTCAAAGAAATACAGTACACGTTTCATTGAAGAAAGCGGGTAATAATACAGTAGGCTTTTACTATCAACGTGAAAGCGTTACAATTTGCAGACGAAGCAGAAAACAAGGGGGATTTCGAGTACAGTCATTGTGACAGCACTGTTCTTTTACCATTGCTCTTTTCTTTATTAAATGTATTTGTTAGGCTTTACATTTACGTTTTAATTTCTATATGGGGATTAGAATAATTCACGACAAGGTTTTGCGGTCAAAAAATCGCTAACTAAAATGGTTGAACCAGGCGAGAATGGATCAGAACGCCTGTTAACGCTCCGCCTGCAAACTAGCACAGGTCCCATCACCCTTGTTAGTGTGTATGCTCCTACTCTGTACTCTGCCTCAGAAGCTAAAGATGAGTTCTACGAGAATCTAGCAGCAGTCATCAAAAGCATACCTAGGCAAGAACAGCTTGTTCTCCTTGGTGACTTTAACGCTACAGTGGGTGCCGATAATGTTTCATGGCCTTCATGTCTGGGCAGGTTTGGTATTGGCAAGATGAATGAAAATGGACAACGGCTCTTAGAGTTGTGCGTCCACCATGACCTCTGCGTGACCAACACCTACTTTCAGACAAAACCCCAGCATACTGTGTCATGGAGACACCCACGATCCAAGCACTGGCACCAACTTGACCTGATTCTCGTCAGAAGGCCACTACTCAGGTCTGTGCTCTCCACGCGCTCGTACCATAGTGCAGACTGTGATACAGATCACTCCTTGGTTTGCTGCAAACTCAGAGCACAACCAAGAAAACTCTATCGTGTCAGACATGAAGGGAAACCACGCATTGATACCAGCAAGATGTCAGACCCTTTCATGATCGCTCAATTCACTGCGACCTTCGAGAAAGTGCTCAGTAGCCCTCAGCATGGTGATACTGTTACAGAGAACTGGGAGCATCTACGGAACACCATTCAAAGTACTGCACTTGCCACCTTTGGTAAGAAAACAGCAAAGTCAAATGACTGGTTTGATGCTTCATCAGATGTGATGGCACCTGTCATTGAAGCTAAGCGCAGTGCTACGAATGAATACAAACGTTCACCGAGTGCCAGAACCCTACAGATCCTGAGGACTACGAGAAGCAAAGTTCAACAAACTGCTCGACGCTGTGCAAATGACTACTGGCTCCAGCTCAGTGAGAGCATCCAGATCGCAGCGCAAACAGGCAACATTAGACAAATGTATGACGGTATAAAGAAAGCACTTGGCCCCCATAAAAGTAAGACGGCACCGCTAAAAACCATCAGCGGAGAGAAGCTAACCGATAAGGGTAAGCAGATGGAGAGGTGGGTCGAGCACTACTCTGAGCTTTACGCTAGAGACAATACCGTTACGCCTGCAGCCCTTGATGGTGTCAACAGTCTGTCAACTATGGAGGAGCTGGATGCCGAACCAACATTAGAGGAACTCAGCAAGGCCATTGATAGCTTGGCCTCTGGCAAAGCACCAGGCAGTGATGGGATTCCTCCTGATTTAATCAAATGCTGTAAGAGCACGCTATTACATCCCCTGCATAGGATGCTGTGCCAGTGCTGGGAAGAGACAACTATTCCTCAAGACATGCGAGATGCCAAGATTGTAACACTGTATAAAAATAAAGGAGACAGAAGTGATTGCAATAACTACAGAGGCATCTCTCTTCTTAGTATTGTTGGTAAGGTTTTTGCCAAAGTCATCTTAATGCGACTACACAAGTTAGCTGAGCGCATATATCCAGAGTCACAGTGTGGATTCCGAGCTGGCAGATCAACAACAGACATGATCTTCTCTCTCCGCCAGCTTCAGGAAAAATCAAGAGAGCAGAAAAGACCATTATATATCGCCTTTATAGACCTCACAAAAGCATTCGACCTGGTTAGTAGGGATGGACTCTTTAAAATCCTCCTGAAAATAGGCTGCCCTTCTAAAATGCTGGAAATGATAAAGTCATTCCATGACGGCATGAAGGGAACAGTCCAATATGCTGGAAGCACGTCACAGCCCTTTGATATACGAAGTGGCGTTAAACAAGGCTGTGTTCTGGCTCCGACCCTCTTCGGAATCTTCTTTGCCTTACTCTTGAAACATGCATTCAGAGATGCAACTGAAGGAATATGCCTTCACACTAGGTCAGATGGCCGTCTGTTTAATCTTTCAAGGCTGAAGGCAAAAACAAAAATCAGAAGGGTCACTATAAGAGACTTGTTGTTCGCTGATGATGCTGCAGTCGTCACTCAAAGCCAACAGGAGCTTCAGAGCTTGATGAATCGCTTCACTAAAGCATGCAAGGACTTTGGCCTCACAATAAGTCTAAAGAAAACGAATGTGCTGAGTCAGGATGTGGGTGCTGCACCAGTTATCACTATCGATAACTATGAATTGGCAGTGGTGCACCACTTCACATACCTAGGGTCTACCATCAATGACAAACTCTCACTGGATACAGAAATCGACAGCCGCATTGGCAAAGCTGCAGCTACCTTTGCCCGCCTCACATCGCGTGTTTGGGGAAACTCTAAACTCACAATGAAGACCAAAGCTGCGGTATATAATGCCTGCGTCACCAGCACACTCCTATATGGCAGCGAGACCTGGACGACCTATGCTAAGCAAGAAAGAAGTCTCAATACCTTCCATTTGCGGTGTCTACGCCGCATCCTCGGCATCTCGTGGAAAGATAAAGTGACAAATGTCGAGGTGTTGTCACGTGCTGGCCTTCAAATTATGTATACGCTTCTTAGACAGCGCAGACTTCGCTGGCTTGGCCATGTTCGCCGCATGGATGATGGTCGCATCCCAAAAGATATCTTCTACGGACAATTAGCAGATGGCAAGAGAACAGTTATGCGACCACAGCTGAGGTTCAAAGATGTGTGCAAGAGAGATATGAGGGCACTGGACATGGATCCAGCAACATGGGAGGATAAAGCTGCCGATCGCACTAAGTGGCGATGCTATTTACGGCGCCACCTCAGATTGGGCGAAGAGAGGCTCACACAAGAAGCAGAGGTGAGGAGAAAACGTCGAAAGGAGCACCAGGAAAATAAGCAGCTGAGGGCTGTCACCTCAGGGGCGCATTCCCATAGTCAGTTATGACTGAAGGGGCTATTATTATTATTACTATTATTATGTATGTGTGGTTCAGTAGCGAACATGAGGTGAAGCCTATATAGTGCTCCAACCTGAACAGAAGGTGTCGGAGGAAAGTAAAACTACATGGAATTGCCAAACAGTACACTGACACCTATTTTATTGACTAGAAAGAAATAATGCTGGAATTGCAGAGGCGTAGTAACCATTAGGGAGGAATATACTGGTGAAAATTGTTTCAGATGAAGATAGCAGTTGGCCTACCGCTCTGAACTCAGTGTTTGTTATGTATTATGCTCAGTGTAGAAATAGAGTATAAATTAGTTCTGAAATAGGAGGTACAACCTTCTTGTTTCAGGGACTGTGGTCCTAAAGTTATTGAGCAGCACCTGGTCAGAGCTTTGCTGAATCCAGAGGGGACAGCATACTCCTTGGTCCATATAGCAAACAGTGAGGTGTCTCCAGAACAAAGGGGAGCAATCGAGCAGAGGAGTCTTTTCCTGCCGCCATCACGAAAGATAAGCCTATGTGGCCAGCGGAGCTCAACATTATGTAACCCCATCTTAAACTGACATTGTATAAAAATAAGAGGGGAAATTAATTGTTTTAATGAACGGAACTGAGAACATCTCCAATACTAGTTCCAACAGAAACAAACACATGAAGTCATGATGACAAATAACAACATAGCTTGAAAAAACAAAACCAGTATTACCTCATATTACTACTACACAACTGACACACATAGGATAATATTAATAAAATATGTCACTACAAGATTCATATTGATAAATTATGTACACATAACTTGTAATTAAAATTGATTGTGATTCCTGGTTCACTTTGTATTTGAATCAGGACACATATATATTAGTGACAGTAATTAATACATATTTATATTTGAAAATTTACCAGTGCCTCATTTAAGAATAGTCTTATAGAGTGTTAAATGTGTGTGAGTGTCACAGTGTTGTCACGTGTGGTGGAATAAATTAAATTGTTTATCTGTCTGTTGTTGTTGTGACTTACACTTCATCATATACATACCCTAGACATTCAACGTAGTCATCACAATATTCCAGAATAATTCTGACTGAGGTATAAATATGTGGTAGCAAGTAAGGTCATCTGTAATACACTACCCTTATTAAATACAGATACCTTCACAGCTGATCTCAGTCAGTACACTAAGTCCCCTATAAATATTTATAACATCCAACTTTACCACAGTCTTGAGGTCCCTCTATTCCACCTTTTTACTCCTCTTTATCCCCTTCTCCTTTTCATTCTTCTTCTTCCAGTACCATGCCAGCTAGCATATGTAATCATGTCTCTCTACATTACTCCCCGCCCATCAGTCTTGTTTATCAAATTTGTTGTTTGCTTCTGCCCAATTCACGATGCCAAACTATCAAGTATCTTTTCTCTTTGTCGCCCTCTAACTCTTTTTTCCTCCAATCTTTGCTGTCGTCACAATAAGTCCACTTGTTTCTTCTCATAACACGCCCAAAGAAAATGGAGATTGCTTCCTTGTAATGTATGTAGTAGGCTCACCGTCCTCCCTCATAGCATCATCATTATTCTGATCAGATGTCTATTGTATTCGCCTGTATCTGACAATGAGAGATGCTGGAGCACTTTAGAAAACAGATAAAGACGCGTTTTAAAAAGAAAATAAACTGATAATCTGGGTCCTAAACATCATCATCACTATAATTCTTTTCGATCCCCATCGAGTAAGGGTCCACCACTGTGGTGAGGTGGGATGTTATAAATATTTATAGGGGACTTAGTGTACTGACTGAGATCAGCTGTGAAGGTATATATATCTAATAAGAGTAGTGTATTATATATAACCTTACTTGCTGCCACATATGTATACCTCAGTCAGAATTATTCTGGAATAGTGTGATGACTACGTTATATGTCTAGGGTATGTGTATGATGAAGTGTACGTCAAAACAACAACAAACAGATAAACAATTTAATTTATTCCACTACACGTGACAACACTGTGACACTCACATACATAAAACACTCTACAAGGATATCTTAAAGGAGTCACTGATAACTTTTCAAATAACAATATGTATTCATTGTTGTCATGAATGAATATGTGTCCTGATTCAAATACAAAGGGAACCAGGAATCACAATCAATTTTAATTACAAGTTATATGTACAGAATTTATCAATATGAATATTGTAGTGACATATATTATTAAAAGTATCCTATGTGTGTCAGTTGTGTAGTAGTAATATGAGGTAATACTGGTTTTGTTTTGTTCAAGCTCTGTTGGTATTTGTCATCATGACTTCAATAGTTTGTCTTTATTGGAACTCGTATTGGAGATGTTCTCAGTTCCTGATATTAAAACAATTTACTTCCCCTCTTAAGTTTATGTTACAATGTTATTTTAAGATGGGGGTACATAATTTTGAGCTCAGCTGGCCACATCAGCTTATCTTGCGTGATGGCGGCAGGAAAAGACTCCTCTGCTCGATTTCTCCCCTGTGCTCTGGAGACACCTCACTGATAGCTAAATGGACCAAGGAGTATGCTGTCCGACTCTGGATTCAGCAAAGCTCTGACCAGGTGCTGCTCAATACCATCAAGACCACGGTCCCTGAAAACAAGAAGGATGTACCTTCTACTTCATAACTAATTGATACTCTAGTTCTACACTGAGCACAATACATCACAAACATTGAGTTCAGGGCGTTAGGCCAACTGTCAGCTTCATCTGAAATACTTTATACCAGTATTAACCTCCTTAATGGTTACTACGCCTCTGCAATTCCAGCATTATTTCTTTCTAGTCCATCATCTAGGTGTCAGTGTACTGTTTGGCCATTCCATGCCGTTTTACTTTCCTCCGACACCTTCTGTTCAGGCTGGAGCATTATAGGCTTTACATCATGTTTGCTACTGAACTACTCATATATACAGGCATAAATTAACAATTCACATTCAATTTTCATTAAAAGATACTGAATGTTTCAAGCTTACCACAATTCATGGAATAAACACAGATACGTTGACTAGCAATGAATTCTGGCACAAATTCCCATCTGCTTATGTTCCAGGCTTTTATTTTAGCAAAAATATGAGCTGGCTTCAACGCACTGTTGCTTTATCAAGCTTATTTGAACTAGTGGTCTCGAACTAACGCTCCTAAGTGATTATATCAGCGAGTCTGGCCAATGGAGCCACGTTTCGACAAGTGTTTGAAAAAATCTTACCTTCCTACGTCTCCCCTAACAACCAAAGATAGTATTTATAGTCCGACCAATCGTGTTTAGTCTTATATTTGTTGCGCTCCAATCAATTTGGAGTTTACATGGTAGGCTGTTTCCGTACGTAAGGTTTTTTCAAACACGTTATAAAAAAATTTTATGAGCAGAAATGATTTCATGCTGTCAGGCATCCCCAATATTTTATTTTGGTTATAACTTGTTAATTCCTAGACTATTTGCGTAACGTTTTACATATTCTTTGTCAGCAAGCCCTAAGGAACCCAAATAAACAAATTTAAAAGAGCTAAGTGGCTGCGTTCAAAATATGCAATTTCTTCTACCTCCTGTTTCGAAGATGTGCTGTCTGGGTACTGTAATGTTTTCAAACGTAAACCCATCTATTGTCATCTTTCCTTATAAGCGTTTTTCAGGATTTTAAAACCTAACTCTGGGAAGGGTAGTGAATTTATCACTGTCCGTCTGAAAAAAAAGTTAGTGCATGTGGCCATACACGCGTGATAGTAGTAATTGTGTATCGCGCGACGCGTGTTGCATGCGTTCCTGATTTTCAGCCCTCCCTCTCTCTTTCTATTTGAGTCCATCTGTTCGTTCGTTTTGGTAACGTAATATAATTAATGTTAGGATTAATTTAGGTCATTACGCAGTCTGCCTCTCAATGTTTTTCTTAGAAATGCAATACCCGTTTTAATGTGTTGTGGAAACGCTTGTATTTATGCAGTGGCTTATATTTAACGTGGAAACGTTCCAATTTGCAGACGAAGCATAAAACAAAGGGGGATTTCGAGTACATTCTTTGTGACAGCACTGTTATTTTACCATTGCTCTTTTCTTTATTAGAATTTATTTGTTAGGCTTTATATTTACCTGATAATTTATATATGTGGATTAGAATATTTCACGACACCTCCCCTCTTAAAACAGACATCCCATGTCAGTCCTTTATTCTATATACACATAGATAAATGTAAGTCAACTTGACTTTACTCTGCTGTGGTGCTATCATGGTTTTATGTAGTTGGGTCCATTCAGAGTAGGCACTACTCATGAAATCTGCCTCAGACTTCTACAACCAATAATATATTTCGGTTATGTTACTGAACAGCCGCAAGTGTGAGTGCTTGTCTTAATGCTGCTTCGCAACCCGTATTCACCATTTCTCTTCTGAGTCTGCGCAATGACATGTCCAGAGAACATTATATTTCCCTCAAAATATACGTTATGAGGAGATAACATATACCTGGTGATAGCAGAGTTTTCGTAGTGGATCCCATAATCTTCTTATTATCCTGTATGAAACATTCGGAATATCCTCAATCAAAGAGGCAACTCAGGGATTCGTTACGTTCCTCCGAAATGTTTACATCCAACAATTTTCTCATCATTCTAGAGAAGACACTAGGCGCATTCTTCAATCCAAATGGCAATCTATTAAACTCATAGTGTCCTTCTGAGGTACTAAAAGCTAGGTATGGTCTAACCTCAGGCTTTACTGGAATCTGATAGTATCCTTTACTCAGATCCACTTTTGAGAAATATTTAGCTTTATTTAATCTGGCAAACAGCTGATTTGTATCCGGCAATGGATCCACCTGTCCTTCTGTAATAGCATTCAGTCTCCTGTAATCTATACAGAGTCTATGTTCTCCAGAGGGCTTCCTTAAGAGTACAACACCGGAACTATACGAAGATTCACTGTGCGAAATAATTCTGTCCTTCAACAGATAGTCTATCTCTTCCTTCAAAGCTTTCTCCTTAGCAAACGGAATCGAATATGGTTTCATACAGACAGGTGTGGGGTCTATCAGTTTCATATCATATTCCAATAGGTTTGTATGCCCTGGTCGGTCTGTTAACACCTCTGCATGAGTATTTAGAACCTGTTGCACTCTCTCTTTCTGAGTTTTCGTTAAATGTGTACTGATTTTCACCTGTGCTGCTGTCTCACAGGGGTGTAATGGATATTCAAATGATGAAAGTGGTTCCTTTTTCATCTCCATGGCGATGGACAAGGTCAACAAGTGTGTCCCTTCCTGAGGTTCTCTTTCCAAATATTTCTTCAGGAGATTCACATGATAGATTTTTTTCTTTCCCCTTCTTATCTATCTTATAATTTGTTCTAGACACCTTCTCTAAAACTGTATATGGACCCTGCCATCCAATTTGTAACTTATTCTGACTCCCGGGCAAAAGAAGCAGTACTTTCTCTCCCACAGCCACATTTCTGTCTTTCGCCTTCCTGTTATAATAGGCAGCATGTTTCTTCCTGGCTTGTTTCAAATTTTCATTGGCAAGTTTCCAGCCAGTTTTTAAACGAGTGGTCAGCTCATTCACATATTGGTATGAAGATGTAATGTTTTCCTCTGCCTTTTCATCAGTCCACGTTCTTAACAAAGCTACATATGGACCTTTAATTTTGTGGACCTATTTGTCCATGCACCGGTATGGTCTCTTCCACTCGAAGCTTTATAGTGATGATTTTTCCTCCCAGAATTATCATTCACAAAACGACCGCTACCAATTTTTCTTTTGGGGCTTTCTCCCCACTTAAAATTCTTGATGAGAGATTTCCTCTCTACATCTTCTTCCTCCCGTTTGTTTAAGTCCGATTGAGGGATTTTCGGCTTATCCTGGGGTAAGACATCTTTTTGCACTCTCCGCATAGTGGCCATTGTAAAACAGTTAAGTGAAGCTTGTCCGTGAAAAGGGGCTTCCCATTCCATTTGGTCCACTTTATCAAATCTATTTTTCTTTTTATTATCAGGCCTAATTTTGCCCCGTGGCGTGTCCAGGTCCTGATCAATGTTCCCACTTGTGGGTGTTCCCTCATGTGCTATGCTACACCTTTCTACAAAATTCTCAATGTCCCATCTTGCTTTGGGCCAATAATAATTGTGAGCCACCTTTTGAATGATGGTACCTATCTTCTCATGGTCCCCATCTGGTTTCACATGTAGGCTCCTTATTAAGTCTGCCCTATATCTTTTAGGAAGTACCAGTTGTCCCTGACCTTTGGATCTAGCTCCAGTCTTCCTATACATCAACTTGTTTTTCATGTAAAAATCTCCCTTGCCTGGAGCTGTATGACAAGTTGACCATTTTCTGAAACAAGGCTTGAGTGTTTTATCCCCAGCCTGTGCCTTCCTCATCTCTTCTGGAGTGGTATCCAACATAATATCCTCCTCCTGTCTTGAGGTCGACCTGACCTGAAGGGTTGCCATATACACAGGTTTCCTTCTGCAACGGTCAGTGTCATGATTGTCCATCTGACAATTTTTACACCACCTTTTTCCTTGGTTGAAAGATTTTCTTTCATCATATTTCATTTCATCGAATTGTGGGAATTTATTTTTATTTTCATACCGTGGCCTATCAAACTGGTGCTTACCTTTGTTTTGATCCCTAGGATCAAATTTATTAAAGTTCTGTGGTGCCCTAAAGTTATCCACTTGTTTCTTTTTATTACCTGTTACCTCTGCTTGAGCTGCTTGATACCTTTCAGCAACATTTAGCAACTCACCCAGCCTCTCTGCACCTTGTTCCATGAGAAACTTTCTCAGGTCTGGAGCCATGGACTCTCTTAGTTGCTCTATAAGGACCATTTCCTTAAGATCTTGGGTTTTCCCCAGAGAAGTCCATTTCTCCAAGTATGTCTCTATTCGTGCAGAAAACTGGTGATAGGTTTCACCTGACAGTAGTTTAGCATTCCTAAATTTTTTCCTATAAAATTCAGCATTCTTTTCATACCTTAACAAAAGAGCCTGCTTTAGCATGTCATAATTTTCCTGATCACCTCTGCTCATTTTTGCAAAAACTTCATAAGCTGCCCCACGAAGTCCTTGAGATAACTTTAAGCTCCACCTTTCTCTCTCTAACCCATACGTGGTAGCTAATAGTTCATACCTATTTAGATAGCTCTCTATATCATCGTCTTTCTCAACAAAATGATCTAAATGAAAATTCATAGCTGAGGTTGAGGCTCCTTGGCTAGCAGTGGCATCAGAGGCAAAGGGACTGGCACCATTTTCAGGAGCATGGCCTTGAAACTCAAACTCCCTTAGTCGTAACTCATGTTCCCTTTGTAATCTTTTCTCCTCCTTTTCTGCTTCCCTCTCTGCAGCTAATCTCTTCTCTTCTCTTTCTGCAGCTAATTTCTTCTCTTCCCTTTCTGCAGCTAATCTTTTGTCTTCTCTTTCTGCTTCCAATTTCTTAGCCTCAGCCTCAATCTGCAACCTCTTAGTCTCAGCCTCAGCCTCAAATTGTAACTTCTTAATTTCCCTTTCAGCCTCTAACTTTCTTTCGGCTTCAAACCTTCTTTCTTCGCGTTCAATAAATTTGTCACATTCCGTAGTAACATAGGCAACCATAACTTGCCCATCTAATCCTAACTCTTTTGCAGTCTGAACAGCAGCAGATCGAAACTTGGCCAGGTCCGCCATTGTCTATCAGGTAAATTTATACAATGTCTAACCAACAATTCAATCTCTAAATATATATCTAATGGACAACACAGGCACCGTGAGCTCAACCTTATTTAATTCCACCCAAGGATACCTTTTAATTCTTATATTCCCTGAAGTGAATTACCCCCACTATTTTTAATAGGGAAAGATTCAAAATCCCAAGAGCGAGACCCCAATATATGTGGTGAGGTGGGATGTTATAAATATTTATAGGGGACTTAGTGTACTGACTGAGATCAGCTGTGAAGGTATATATATCTAATAAGAGTAGTGTATTATATATAACCTTACTTGCTGCCACATATGTATACCTCAGTCAGAATTATTCTGGAATAGTGTGATGACTACGTTATATGTCTAGGGTATGTGTATGATGAAGTGTACGTCAAAAAAACAACAACAAACAGATAAACAATTTAATTTATTCCACTACACGTGACAACACTGTGACACTCACATACATAAAACACTCTACAAGGATATCTTAAAGGAGTCACTGATAACTTTTCAAATAACAATATGTATTCATTGTTGTCATGAATGAATATGTGTCCTGATTCAAATACAAAGGGAACCAGGAATCACAATCAATTTTAATTACAAGTTATATGTACAGAATTTATCAATATGAATATTGTAGTGACATATATTATTAAAAGTATCCTATGTGTGTCAGTTGTGTAGTAGTAATATGAGGTAATACTGGTTTTGTTTTGTTCAAGCTCTGTTGGTATTTGTCATCATGACTTCAATAGTTTGTCTTTATTGGAACTCGTATTGGAGATGTTCTCAGTTCCTGATATTAAAACAATTTACTTCCCCTCTTAAGTTTATGTTACAATGTTATTTTAAGATGGGGGTACATAATTTTGAGCTCAGCTGGCCACATCAGCTTATCTTGCGTGATGGCGGCAGGAAAAGACTCCTCTGCTCGATTTCTCCCCTGTGCTCTGGAGACACCTCACTGATAGCTAAATGGACCAAGGAGTATGCTGTCCGACTCTGGATTCAGCAAAGCTCTGACCAGGTGCTGCTCAATACCATCAAGACCACGGTCCCTGAAAACAAGAAGGATGTACCTTCTACTTCATAACTAATTGATACTCTAGTTCTACACTGAGCACAATACATCACAAACATTGAGTTCAGGGCGTTAGGCCAACTGTCAGCTTCATCTGAAATACTTTATACCAGTATTAACCTCCTTAATAGTTACTACGCCTCTGCAATTCCAGCATTATTTCTTTCTAGTCAATCATCTAGGTGTCAGTGTACTGTTTGGCCATTCCATGCCGTTTTACTTTCCTCCGACACCTTCTGTTCAGGCTGGAGCATTATAGGCTTTACATCATGTTTGCTACTGAACTACTCATATATACAGGCATAAATTAACAATTCACATTCAATTTTCATTAAAAGATACTGAATGTTTCAAGCTTACCACAATTCATGGAATAAACACAGATACGTTGACTAGCAATGAATTCTGGCACAAATTCCCATCTGCTTATGTTCCAGGCTTTTATTTTAGCAAAAATATGAGCTGGCTTCAACGCACTGTTGCTTTATCAAGCTTATTTGAACTAGTGGTCTCGAACTAACGCTCCTAAGTGATTATATCAGCGAGTCTGGCCAATGGAGCCACGTTTCGACAAGTGTTTGAAAAAATCTTACCTTCCTACGTCTCCCCTAACAACCAAAGATAGTATTTATAGTCCGACCAATCGTGTTTAGTCTTATATTTGTTGCGCTCCAATCAATTTGGAGTTTACATGGTAGGCTATTTCCGTACGTAAGGTTTTTTCAAACACGTTATAAAAAAAATTTTATGAGCAGAAATGATTTCATGCTGTCAGGCATCCCCAATATTTTATTTTGGTTATAACTTGTTAATTCCTAGACTATTTGCGTAACGTTTTACATATTCTTTGTCAGCAAGCCCTAAGGAACCCAAATAAACAAATTTAAAAGAGCTAAGTGGCTGCGTTCAAAATATGCAATTTCTTCTACCTCCTGTTTCGAAGATGTGCTGTCTGGGTACTGTAATGTTTTCAAACGTAAACCCATCTATTGTCATCTTTCCTTATAAGCGTTTTTCAGGATTTTAAAACCTAACTCTGGGAAGGGTAGTGAATTTATCACTGTCCGTCTGAAAAAAAAGTTAGTGCATGTGGGGCCATACACGCGTGATAGTAGTAATTGTGTATCGCGCGACGCGTGTTGCATGCGTTCCTGATTTTCAGCCCTCCCTCTCTCTTTCTATTTGAGTCCATCTGTTCGTTCGTTTTGGTAACGTAATATAATTAATGTTAGGATTAATTTAGGTCATTACGCAGTCTGCCTCTCAATGTTTTTCTTAGAAATGCAATACCCGTTTTAATGTGTTGTGGAAACGCTTGTATTTATGCAGTGGCTTATATTTAACGTGGAAACGTTCCAATTTGCAGACGAAGCATAAAACAAAGGGGGATTTCGAGTACATTCTTTGTGACAGCACTGTTATTTTACCATTGCTCTTTTCTTTATTAGAATTTATTTGTTAGGCTTTATATTTACCTGATAATTTATATATGTGGATTAGAATATTTCACGACACCTCCCCTCTTAAAACAGACATCCCATGTCAGTCCTTTATTCTATATACACATAGATAAATGTAAGTCAACTTGACTTTACTCTGCTGTGGTGCTATCATGGTTTTATGTAGTTGGGTCCATTCAGAGTAGGCACTACTCATGAAATCTGCCTCAGACTTCTACAACCAATAATATATTTCGGTTATGTTACTGAACAGCCGCAAGTGTGAGTGCTTGTCTTAATGCTGCTTCGCAACCCGTATTCACCATTTCTCTTCTGAGTCTGCGCAATGACATGTCCAGAGAACATTATATTTCCCTCAAAATATACGTTATGAGGAGATAACATATACCTGGTGATAGCAGAGTTTTCGTAGTGGATCCCATAATCTTCTTATTATCCTGTATGAAACATTCGGAATATCCTCAATCAAAGAGGCAACTCAGGGATTCGTTACGTTCCTCCGAAATGTTTACATCCAACAATTTTCTCATCATTCTAGAGAAGACACTAGGCGCATTCTTCAATCCAAATGGCAATCTATTAAACTCATAGTGTCCTTCTGAGGTACTAAAAGCTAGGTATGGTCTAACCTCAGGCTTTACTGGAATCTGATAGTATCCTTTACTCAGATCCACTTTTGAGAAATATTTAGCTTTATTTAATCTGGCAAACAGCTGATTTGTATCCGGCAATGGATCCACCTGTCCTTCTGTAATAGCATTCAGTCTCCTGTAATCTATACAGAGTCTATGTTCTCCAGAGGGCTTCCTTAAGAGTACAACACCGGAACTATACGAAGATTCACTGTGCGAAATAATTCCGTCCTTCAACAGATAGTCTATCTCTTCCTTCAAAGCTTTCTCCTTAGCAAACGGAATCGAATATGGTTTCATACAGACAGGTGTGGGGTCTATCAGTTTCATATCATATTCCAATAGGTTTGTATGCCCTGGTCGGTCTGTTAACACCTCTGCATGAGTATTTAGAACCTGTTGCACTCTCTCTTTCTGAGTTTTCGTTAAATGTGTACTGATTTTCACCTGTGCTGCTGTCTCACAGGGGTGTAATGGATATTCAAATGATGAAAGTGGTTCCTTTTTCATCTCCATGGCGATGGACAAGGTCAACAAGTGTGTCCCTTCCTGAGGTTCTCTTTCCAAATATTTCTTCAGGAGATTCACATGATAGATTTTTTCTTTCCCCTTCTTATCTATCTTATAATTTGTTCTAGACACCTTCTCTAAAACTGTATATGGACCCTGCCATCCAATTTGTAACTTATTCTGACTCCCAGGCAAAAGAAGCAGTACTTTCTCTCCCACAGCCAAATTTCTGTCCTTCGCCTTCCTGTTATAATAGGCAGCATGTTTCTTCCTGGCTTGTTTCAAATTTTCATTGGCAAGTTTCCAGCCAGTTTTTAAACGAGTGGTCAGCTCATTCACATATTGGTATGAAGATGTAATGTTTTCCTCTGCCTTTTCATCAGTCCACGTTCTTAACAAAGCTACATATGGACCTTTAATTTTGTGGACCTATTTGTCCATGCACCGGTATGGTCTCTTCCACTCGAAGCTTTATAGTGATGATTTTTCCTCCCAGAATTATCATTCACAAAACGACCGCTACCAATTTTTCTTTTGGGGCTTTCTCCCCACTTAAAATTCTTGATGAGAGATTTCCTCTCTACATCTTCTTCCTCCCGTTTGTTTAAGTCCGATTGAGGGATTTTCGGCTTATCCTGGGGTAAGACATCTTTTTGCACTCTCCGCATAGTGGCCATTGTAAAACAGTTAAGTGAAGCTTGTCCGTGAAAAGGGGCTTCCCATTCCATTTGGTCCACTTTATCAAATCTATTTTTCTTTTTATTATCAGGCCTAATTTTGCCCCGTGGCGTGTCCAGGTCCTGATCAATGTTCCCACTTGTGGGTGTTCCCTCATGTGCTATGCTACACCTTTCTACAAAATTCTCAATGTCCCATCTTGCTTTGGGCCAATAATAATTGTGAGCCACCTTTTGAATGATGGTACCTATCTTCTCATGGTCCCCATCTGGTTTCACATGTAGGCTCCTTATTAAGTCTGCCCTATATCTTTTAGGAAGTACCAGTTGTCCCTGACCTTTGGATCTAGCTCCAGTCTTCCTATACATCAACTTGTTTTTCATGTAAAAATCTCCCTTGCCTGGAGCTGTATGACAAGTTGACCATTTTCTGAAACAAGGCTTGAGTGTTTTATCCCCAGCCTGTGCCTTCCTCATCTCTTCTGGAGTGGTATCCAACATAATATCCTCCTCCTGTCTTGAGGTCGACCTGACCTGAAGGGTTGCCATATACACAGGTTTCCTTCTGCAACGGTCAGTGTCATGATTGTCCATCTGACAATTTTTACACCACCTTTTTCCTTGGTTGAAAGATTTTCTTTCATCATATTTCCTTTCATCGAATTGTGGGAATTTATTTTTATTTTCATACCGTGGCCTATCAAACTGGTGCTTACCTTTGTTTTGATCCCTAGGATCAAATTTATTAAAGTTCTGTGGTGCCCTAAAGTTATCCACTTGTTTCTTTTTATTACCTGTTACCTCTGCTTGAGCTGCTTGATACCTTTCAGCAACATTTAGCAACTCACCCAGCCTCTCTGCACCTTGTTCCATGAGAAACTTTCTCAGGTCTGGAGCCATGGACTCTCTTAGTTGCTCTATAAGGACCATTTCCTTAAGATCTTGGGTTTTCCCCAGAGAAGTCCATTTCTCCAAGTATGTCTCTATTCGTGCAGAAAACTGGTGATAGGTTTCACCTGACAGTAGTTTAGCATTCCTAAATTTTTTCCTATAAAATTCAGCATTCTTTTCATACCTTAACAAAAGAGCCTGCTTTAGCATGTCATAATTTTCCTGATCACCTCTGCTCATTTTTGCAAAAACTTCATAAGCTGCCCCACGAAGTCCTTGAGATAACTTTAAGCTCCACCTTTCTCTCTCTAACCCATACGTGGTAGCTAATAGTTCATACCTATTTAGATAGCTCTCTATATCATCGTCTTTCTCAACAAAATGATCTAAATGAAAATTCATAGCTGAGGTTGAGGCTCCTTGGCTAGCAGTGGCATCAGAGGCAAAGGGACTGGCACCATTTTCAGGAGCATGGCCTTGAAACTCAAACTCCCTTAGTCGTAACTCATGTTCCCTTTGTAATCTTTTCTCCTCCTTTTCTGCTTCCCTCTCTGCAGCTAATCTCTTCTCTTCTCTTTCTGCAGCTAATTTCTTCTCTTCCCTTTCTGCAGCTAATCTTTTGTCTTCTCTTTCTGCTTCCAATTTCTTAGCCTCAGCCTCAATCTGCAACCTCTTAGTCTCAGCCTCAGCCTCAAATTGTAACTTCTTAATTTCCCTTTCAGCCTCTAACTTTCTTTCGGCTTCAAACCTTCTTTCTTCGCGTTCAATAAATTTGTCACATTCCGTAGTAACATAGGCAACCATAACTTGCCCATCTAATCCTAACTCTTTTGCAGTCTGAACAGCAGCAGATCGAAACTTGGCCAGGTCCGCCATTGTCTATCAGGTAAATTTATACAATGTCTAACCAACAATTCAATCTCTAAATATATATCTAATGGACAACACAGGCACCGTGAGCTCAACCTTATTTAATTCCACCCAAGGATACCTTTTAATTCTTATATTCCCTGAAGTGAATTACCCCCACTATTTTTAATAGGGAAAGATTCAAAATCCCAAGAGCGAGACCCCAATATATGTGGTGAGGTGGGATGTTATAAATATTTATAGGGGACTTAGTGTACTGACTGAGATCAGCTGTGAAGGTATTTATATCTAATAAGAGTAGTGTATTATATATAACCTTACTTGCTGCCACATATGTATACCTCAGTCAGAATTATTCTGGAATAGTGTGATGACTACGTTATATGTCTAGGGTATGTGTATGATGAAGTGTACGTCAAAACAACAACAAACAGATAAACAATTTAATTTATTCCACTACACGTGACAACACTGTGACACTCACATACATAAAACACTCTACAAGGATATCTTAAAGGAGTCACTGATAACTTTTCAAATAACAATATGTATTCATTGTTGTCATGAATGAATATGTGTCCTGATTCAAATACAAAGGGAACCAGGAATCACAATCAATTTTAATTACAAGTTATATGTACAGAATTTATCAATATGAATATTGTAGTGACATATATTATTAAAAGTATCCTATGTGTGTCAGTTGTGTAGTAGTAATATGAGGTAATACTGGTTTTGTTTTGTTCAAGCTCTGTTGGTATTTGTCATCATGACTTCAATAGTTTGTCTTTATTGGAACTCGTATTGGAGATGTTCTCAGTTCCTGATATTAAAACAATTTACTTCCCCTCTTAAGTTTATGTTACAATGTTATTTTAAGATGGGGGTACATAATTTTGAGCTCAGCTGGCCACATCAGCTTATCTTGCGTGATGGCGGCAGGAAAAGACTCCTCTGCTCGATTTCTCCCCTGTGCTCTGGAGACACCTCACTGATAGCTAAATGGACCAAGGAGTATGCTGTCCGACTCTGGATTCAGCAAAGCTCTGACCAGGTGCTGCTCAATACCATCAAGACCACGGTCCCTGAAAACAAAAAGGATGTACCTTCTACTTCATAACTAATTGATACTCTAGTTCTACACTGAGCACAATACATCACAAACATTGAGTTCAGGGCGTTAGGCCAACTGTCAGCTTCATCTGAAATACTTTATACCAGTATTAACCTCCTTAATGGTTACTACGCCTCTGCAATTCCAGCATTATTTCTTTCTAGTCAATCATCTAGGTGTCAGTGTACTGTTTGGCCATTCCATGCCGTTTTACTTTCCTCCGACACCTTCTGTTCAGGCTGGAGCATTATAGGCTTTACATCATGTTTGCTACTGAACTACTCATATATACAGGCATAAATTAACAATTCACATTCAATTTTCATTAAAAGATACTGAATGTTTCAAGCTTACCACAATTCATGGAATAAACACAGATACGTTGACTAGCAATGAATTCTGGCACAAATTCCCATCTGCTTATGTTCCAGGCTTTTATTTTAGCAAAAATATGAGCTGGCTTCAACGCACTGTTGCTTTATCAAGCTTATTTGAACTAGTGGTCTCGAACTAACGCTCCTAAGTGATTATATCAGCGAGTCTGGCCAATGGAGCCACGTTTCGACAAGTGTTTGAAAAAATCTTACCTTCCTACGTCTCCCCTAACAACCAAAGATAGTATTTATAGTCCGACCAATCGTGTTTAGTCTTATATTTGTTGCGCTCCAATCAATTTGGAGTTTACATGGTAGGCTATTTCCGTACGTAAGGTTTTTTCAAACACGTTATAAAAAAAAATTTTATGAGCAGAAATGATTTCATGCTGTCAGGCATCCCCAATATTTTATTTTGGTTATAACTTGTTAATTCCTAGACTATTTGCGTAACGTTTTACATATTCTTTGTCAGCAAGCCCTAAGGAACCCAAATAAACAAATTTAAAAGAGCTAAGTGGCTGCGTTCAAAATATGCAATTTCTTCTACCTCCTGTTTCGAAGATGTGCTGTCTGGGTACTGTAATGTTTTCAAACGTAAACCCATCTATTGTCATCTTTCCTTATAAGCGTTTTTTCAGGATTTTAAAACCTAACTCTGGGAAGGGTAGTGAATTTATCACTGTCCGTCTGAAAAAAAAGTTAGTGCATGTGGCCATACACGCGTGATAGTAGTAATTGTGTATCGCGCGACGCGTGTTGCATGCGTTCCTGATTTTCAGCCCTCCCTCTCTCTTTCTATTTGAGTCCATCTGTTCGTTCGTTTTGGTAACGTAATATAATTAATGTTAGGATTAATTTAGGTCATTACGCAGTCTGCCTCTCAATGTTTTTCTTAGAAATGCAATACCCGTTTTAATGTGTTGTGGAAACGCTTGTATTTATGCAGTGGCTTATATTTAACGTGGAAACGTTCCAATTTGCAGACGAAGCATAAAACAAAGGGGGATTTCGAGTACATTCTTTGTGACAGCACTGTTATTTTACCATTGCTCTTTTCTTTATTAGAATTTATTTGTTAGGCTTTATATTTACCTGATAATTTATATATGTGGATTAGAATATTTCACGACAACCACTAACAGTTGGTCCTGTTTGCAGGAAGCCTGCACCAAAGCACTGACATCCTCTTGCAGTAGTGGTTTATGTAACAGTCATAAACAGTTTAGTTCTTACTGTACATAAATTTGAGCCAGTGTTATTATGTCATTCTTTATTTTAAAAGGGTAAAGGGGTTCAAAAACACTGTGACGTAATTTCGAGGGAGAGATCCACTTTTCTAACAAAATATAACAAAGGGTGGTGGCTGTCAAAAGAGCACTATACATCATATAATGAATGATCCTCTAAAACGTTGTTTATCTCATTTGATCATCTATCAAACCATTTTCTAAACAGCAAACCCCTGTTTACTTTACTAGCACATTCTATAGCCTGTAAATAGTTCCACCCACACATCCGGTTTTTCGTCTCAAGCATAAAACCCACTAACAACGCAGCGTTCTAGCTCAGCACGTGAGCTACACACCTTGTACTAAATGAAGAATGTTTTACTTCTTCACCCCAAAGGCCGGTCAGAACTTCTACATCCTCAAAGTCTCAAACCAGGTATCGCTCATTTTTCCGATCTTTCAGCCGACTCATCCAGGTTGCTCAGGGGGAATTCCGCGAATGACGTTATTCTCGCGTACAAGTCAATTTAAAAATATTCCTGCTGTGAGAGTAACATTTGTTCTGATTGGTTGTCAATAACAAAATGTGATAAAAAGAAATTAGGAGAATATCTTAAAAAAATCGGTTAAATATTTAAAATTCACACCTTTATATATACAACGAACTGATTCAAGAGCAGAAATACATTCATCAGGTTTACTCATGCAAAAATGTGCAACTTATTATGGAAACACAATTTCTTCGAGTCTCAAAAGTTATGAGCTATCATCCAATGAAACAACTCGTTACAGACTAGCCCAGTTTTGTATGCTTTTCCAAATAGGGACATGTTGACTTGAGCAGTGGGGGAAAGCTGGAGAATATTTCATCTTTTAAAATTTTGATTTAACACACTGTTTTTCCTTTGGTTAGGAGCAGATGCATTTTATTTTTTACCAGCTCCAGTCACTTGATTGTGTAATTAACTGCTCTTTGGACTTTGCTGGTGAGTTTTAAATAATTTACTGACCATATTTTCGCCCCGCTCTTTCGCAGAAACCTGACCCAGTTTGTTCGATTCGTCTGCTGTGTGTTGTAGGCCACAGTGTAGCCAACGCTCTCGCTTGCGTAGTTCTGTTTGCCACGAAGCTTGTGGGTGTACTGCCAGTGAGAAGTTTAAACGTTCGCTGGGGTGTTTTTCTTTTCTAAATTAGGTCCACATGAATCAGTTTTCGTTTAATTTTTAACATCAGTGGAATAAGATATACATCTCGACATGACTGGATCCCGTTTGGGTAAAAAGCCAAGACGTAAAAGTTTTCAGTCTGCTTCCAAAGTTTCTGCAGGCTAAAAATGTGATTTCTGACGGATTGTACAAAGTTTTATTTCACGAACGGATTTTTGTGTGCTACAACAGTGTTTTGGTTATTTCATTACTTGGAATTCCTCAGAGGATAACAAAATGGCTTATGTAGCTGACGGAGAAATTGTGGACGGTTCCTGGGAACTGAATATTTTGGTAACAGATCTTCAAGTGGAGAAAACGTTACGGGTAATGGGCGACCTCCATATTGGAGGCGTAATGGTCAGACTCGTGCAAGCCCTAGGTAAGTTTTGTTGTTGTTTTCTTAATGACACCTTCGTTTGTAACGTTTATATAGCGTATCCTTTTGTTTGGTTATTTTAACCGCTTTTCATACCATTTTGCGGTGTTTACATTAATAATGGGTCCTACATGAATGTGTGACTCATGTGTAGGTCAAAGGGCGAAAAGGAGCACATCAAAGGTCTCCAACTGATAGAACTTACATAATTACTAGGTCAAAAAAAGGTAGTTCCATACAGGGGTGAATTGTTGGAGACTTCACTGTACTAGGTCCATCTTTATGGGGATGGGTGGCCAGTTAACTTTTTCGCTGTCTTTGCCTTCTCTAACTCAAGAGCATAGCCCGTTGTCCATTACAGTGTGCCGCTGCCAGCTTTCCAACCCGGCAACTTTGCCGTGAGAGGCTAGCGCACTTACCACTCTGCCAATCGGACGCTCATATAATTACTAGATAAGCACATCATTATTTTATGGCATACAACAAAGTCCGCCCAAGTTGCAACATCGCCGTGTCGCAAGAGTGACACACACACACCTCAGCGTGGCCAGCTAGTTAATACTTTCAGAAGTCTTTATTCATTATCCAAACCCCCTTGTAAACACTACAGGGTGGTTGAAACATCACTTCTTATTTTTTTTAATTGTCTGTTTCTTCACTCCTTTCCAAATCATTTATGTCAAACAAACATCAAAATAAGACAGTTAAATGGCATTTTATTACATACAGTCGTATGTCACATTGACAATACAACTCACTGTATGACCCTGTTTGTTCAGCACATTTCATCACAGCCAGCTATTTGTTTGCTGTCTATAGTAACGTCAGTTTGTTGAAAATTTTAGATTGTTTTATTTTGTTTTTGTTTCTGAAAGTAAAATAATAACTCATTTATGAAATGGCAGTTAGTGCTTAATGTTTTGACACTTGTTTCATGTATATTCAGTGGGTACAAGTGAGGATATAAACATTTAAAAATACAAGTGGCTTTTCAATCAGGATTATATATATATATATATATATATATATATATATATATATATATATATATATATATATATATATATATATATATATATCATCATTCCTTTCCATTCCCCGTGGAACATAGGGCTGAAACAGTTGCTCTCCATCGATTTCTATTCTGGGCTGTCTTTTTCAGCTGTGCCCAAGTCATTCCAATTTCCTTAGCCTCCTCTTCCACTGTTCTTATCCAAGTTCTCCTTGGCCTCCCCATTCTTCTTTTCCCTTGTGGGTTCCAGTCAAGGGCACCTTTGGCTATGCTTGATTGTTCTTTCTCTCTCTCTCTCTCTCTCTCTCTCTCTCTCTCTCTCTCTCTCTCTCTCTCTCTCTCTCTCTTTCATCAGTTAAAAAAAGAAATAATCCTTGCTGGCTCAAACTTACTTTACCCTATGGCCAAGGATCACCCTCTGGCTAGAAGACTGATATGTCACCACTACTCAGACATGTGAATATCAGTATTGAAACTACACGGCAATTGGTAAAATAGTATATTCTTACCAATTTTTTGCTATCAGTGTCAAACATGGTCCCTGACCAGAGCACAGAAGAAGAACATAACATCCTGGAAGATGAAATGCTAAAGAAAAGTCATTAATGTTTTACTAGGAGTGAAAGAGTGAGAAATTATGACATCAGAACAATTGTAAGAACTATATTCTGCATCAAGTGCCGTATAGAGAGAGAGAGGGCGTCAAGTATAGAGAGAGGAAGAAAATAAAGTGGTGTGGCCATCTCATGAGAATGGAGCTTGATCATTTTAGCACTACACGCCTACAACAGTAGAAGATCTGGCTTCAGGGCAAGGGGAAGACCAAGAGACAGACGGACAGACAGTATTACAGAAATCCTGCAACACTTAGAGCAATCTTTGCTACACACTCAGCTCAACATGACAATTTCAGCTCCCTAGAATGCTTCACGAGTGGACTAAAAAACAAAGTAAAAGTATGGTTTGTGTGTGTATATTGTGTATATTTATGTAGTATGTATGTGTGTGTATATATATATGTGTTTGTGTAATAATATGCGAATATAGATGTCTGGTTAGACGATATTATCCATGATTGACATCGTCTTCATCTTATAGCCCACACACCAAATTGTAGTAGAAATAAAGGGTACGCCGCGTAGTCTGGAAATAATAGACGACGGCTTAGTACCTGCTATTTGTTTATGTCTCGTGTTAGTACATTGTAAACTTTCCACTTTGAACTTTGAAGGGTGACAAACAACACAGCGCTGCTTTCATTCTTTTACTGCGTGGGACAAAGGCAAACCGTACTACCATTGACAAACTTCGGTAACTTTTACTAGGACACTGTTAGTGTTAAAAGTGTTTGTCTCGGATATCCGAACAAACACAGAAGCTTCATTCAGCAAGTGTATGCCTCGCCTATCGTCCGACCACAAGTTCATAAGCCATGATCCCACGGCCCTGTCGTCTGTCTGTCCAACTTAAGATACTCGACCTGGCCTCATAACTGAATTGGTCCACTCCGCAATGTTAACCTATAAATCTGATTTTCAGTTTTAATTGTAGGTTAAGTCCTGTCTTTGACCTGGGACTAAGTCAAAATTTATGACTCGTGAGAGACAGATTGGTGCCAGCTGGAATTACTGTTTCAACTACTGCTGCGATCCAGACTTTGTCGGTTAGCCTTTTATTGTATTAGTAGCCTTTGAAGATGCATTAGTAACCTTTAGTGATCTATTAGTAGGCCTGTTATGACCATTAAGGAAATTTTTTGTCAGTTCGTAGATCAGCAGATAGCAAGGGTTCAGACATTTATATTGAAATCTAGGAACCTTACCAACATGAAGAGATGAGTCAGGTTAATGACATTTTGGAAAAAAAAAAATAAACCTTGTAGTTCGTTGAGTCGTCATCATTTTTACGGAGCATGGAGACACCACTGCAGTAGGTCCCCTTGCAGGCTTCCTGCATGAAGCAGACGTTCTTTTGTAGTGTTGGTTTCTATGGCAACTTGTATTACATGATGATATTGTCAGCATCATGGGTAATCTCATATTAGTCGCCTTATATACATGCCTGAGGGGGGCAGTAGTCCTGTTCATACTTTGTCTGTTCAGAGACCCCCCCAGTTTAACTACACGGGGGCAGTTCGTAGTGTGGCTTGTGACATTCTGGGCACCAGGACATTTCTAGACGCCAGAGATTTCTGAATGTTTGTTCAGTACCAGTCTTAAATGAAAGTATGAGTATTTCCACGACGGGTCTAGGTAGTCCTGTAGCAGATACTGCCGTAGTGAAGTGAAGTCTTAGAGACTTCACTATACTAGGTCTAGCTTTATGAGGTTGGGTGATGAGTTCCCGCCCTCGCTGCCTTTGCCTTTCCTAACTCAAGAGCAGAGTAATGTACCCATTTACAGCTGGGAATACTGGAGAGGGATCCTGTTAGGTTTCGTACCTGATCAAGTAGTATATCAAAACAGATTGTTCAGACTTAGCTGTCATCTTTTAAATGCACACTGACAAACTTTATTTAGTTGTTCTTGTCTGTTACTAATACAGCTGTCTTGTGTTTTTGCTTATGAGCGTCCGATTGGCAGAGTGTTTAGAGCGCTGGCCTTTTGCTGCATAAGGTGCTGGGTTCGAAACACGGTGGCGCCACTCTCCAGTCTATCCAGCTGTAAATGGGTACTAACCCTGCTCTTGAGTTAGGGAAAGAGAAAGCTGTGAGAAAGGGAACTAGTCTCCTCGGTGCTGGACAATACACAGTGAAGTCTCTAATACTTCACAACCCTATGGCAGTATCTGCTATGTAACTACCTTTATTATTCGCCGACGAAGCCTAGTTTGTCATCTGTTTTGGTTACACTGCCTTTTAGAATCTTATATCTTTATGAATGATGTGTTAATTTCATTCAGCAGCCATTACTTTTGAGATTTGCATGTATTGGGTATGTCTACAAAGATAAATCATTTTTTTTTTACTTCATTCGTTGTAAACAAACTAATTTGCATAATTTATTCACAGTGTTTTAATGTATTCAAACACATTCTAAACAGCGCGTACTAGGTCAAAACATGAGGAGACTTCACGTAGGCGTGTGTTATAAGAAGCATATTACTTTTGCAGCACTGACTGACAAAATTATGAATAAATTGGCTCATTTAAAAATGGGGGTATTAGACACATTAAGTGAGACATTTGCATAATCTATTCATACTTTATAACCCTTTAACAGCTCGTCGGAGTTAACATTATACTGTATCAAAACGTCAAGAGGCTTAATAGAAACATATAGCGAGCACAGCTAACTGGTCATTAGCCGTTAAAGGACGGGTTTTGCCGAGTCAAAATAAAAGATGAAATCAGCCTTAACAAAGGGGTGCCAAAAATGACGAGTCATTGTGTATCTGAAGTAATTATCAATTCGGGGACGCAGTAAAACCCTCAGATTTGATTCTTGACTAAACTGAATGATGTAATTAAGAACACAGTGTAAGCAAGCACAGATAACTAGTTATTAGCGGTTACATGGCCACATTTCTTACTTACTTAGTCGTTCCCCTTCTACCGTGAGGTGTAGAGGTTTAGAAGAGAGAGCGCCAGACTATCTTATCGGATGTCTTCCTCCTGGCCTGGTTCCATTCTAGTCCTCGGTCCTTCAAAGATTGTCTAATGTTGTCCTCCCAGCGGAATCAAAATGTGAAACGACATCAACCTTAAACAAACGGACCCCAAAACATGAGTTGTCTTTGTGTGCCTGAAGCTAAAGTATATTTTAAGACGAACGAAGTAGACCCGTCAGATTATTTTCACTACTGAACTAAATGATGTAATTAAGAGCGGGGTTTAAGTAAACATCGGTAACCAGCCCCATTAGCAGTTACACGACGAAGATTCACAGTCAAATTCTGAGATGAATTCAGTCTTAACGAACGGGCGCCAAAACATAAGGTTTCATTGTGTGCCTGAAGCTAGCGCATATTTGACTGCTATTCAGTGACGTCATAAAACCGTCAGATCAAAAAAAAAATAATTAAAAAAAATTGCAGGTGTTGGCATGCATTTCATGCATATCGCGTGAAATCACCTGCAGCTCGACGCTTCAAGGTCGTGTTGATGGTACCCCTCCACTCAGAAGTCGCTTGTGTGGGAGAATACACGTGGCACGTGACCTCAGCTGTAACAATTTTACTACCTGCAGAATGGTGTTCTGCAAAAATTTACTGAAGTCGGCTACTACTAAAAATTTTATGAGGTGTGGAAACCGAATACAATATTAAAAGAATAAGTATAATTTTTCAGCATTTCTCAAACAAAGACAACGCTCAGGGATCCAACAGCTGTACCTTCAAGAATCAATGAAGATGTAGTTTGTACTAATTTACTCACTCCTCCCCTTTAATTTTTTCTTATCTTTTTCTCCAGTGCAGAGAAATTGGAGACTGAAATTAGTTGGACGCCCTTAAATATTTGGAATACATTGATGCAGGAAATAAATTAAAAAAAATTAGGAGTGACGTCATGACATTTTTCTCATAGAATTCTCGACTCTCAGAGTTTCGGTACGTAATGTGTTTCGCAGAGAGTCTTCAGGGGGTACGCGAAGATGTATTAAGATTACAGTTTGTGATAAGTCAGGTGTAAAGAAGTTTTAATTTAAAGTATATTTCAACATTTATCGCCAACAACAAGTCATATTAAATGCGTGTTCTGGCGCATTCAATTTGAGCGAAGGGTAGACTTTTTTGTTGAAACAAGTGAAATCGGGTAGTTTAAAAAAAAAAATGCCTGCTTAAATTAAAGTGTGTTCATTTCTATGAAAGTGTTTTGAGAAGATGTCTTATTTGTATTTAGTGGCTCGTCTATATATTTAGTCGTACGCGTAAATGTCTTGTTTATATTTAGAAGTACGTTTAGAAGTCTTGTTTATATTTAGGGGTCCTAGTAGATGTCCTATTTATATTTAGTGCGACGAGACGTTTTTTTAATTATATATAAGTGATAGTGATGATATCCAGGTGTATCAGATGATACCAGGATAGAATGCCAGTCAAGAGTTCTAGTATTAAAAGCAATACCCCAGTCTTAGAAATAAGCACTGGTGTATAGTTGTCATAGGAATAGTCAGACTGTGAAAATCACTGGCCCATATGGTAAGAAGCAGTACCAGGATTTAAGGTGTCTCCTCCCTACAACTATCCTGTGATTAATTAAATGCTAGGGGATAAATAAAATGAACAATATCTTTAAACACAATGGTAAAAAGTAAACAAGTCGTCAGGTACAATTAATGAATCATTTAATATTTATATTAATTTTCTTTTTCTGCTGTTTGGAAAAGAGTAATACAAATATTCACAAAATATACACAAAATTAATGTTATCTCTTATTTTGTAGTTTGTAGAAATGTTCTTTCTTTTTGGGGAAATAGTTTACACAAAAAAAGTCACTTGGCAATTTAATCTATAGTATTGTCCTTTTCCTTTCAGGATCTGGAATACTATTTCTTGGCTAGTAAAGTTAATAAACCCTTGCTTTACTGTTCCTAGAATTGCTGTTCTTATAGTCCTTTGATTTTATTACAAGATTATCACAATGTGCTACTCCCAACAGTAGGGGTACACAGAACCAGCTGCAGTTCACACTTTAGGTTCCTTCACTTAAGTGGGATTGCCACTGATGAACGTGCACTAGCTTCTGATAGTTGACAGTATGGATCGAATTTGTCAAATGAACTTAAAAAAACATATCGGTCTTGGCTAGTATCTGGCTAGCTTTGTATATGATTAGCACAGATGTCAGACCAGTCAGTCATCAGATGTCGAGGTTACAAAGTCATAGTAAGCAAGGACATCATTTCAGTAATACAGTACTCTCTTAAACATTTCTATTAATTATAAGTACTGGCAATCATCTGGATTTATCCACTCCTGTACATCCTTAAATATTTTACAGCTTGATCCTTACTTACTTACTTACTTAGTCGTTCCCCTTCTACCGTGAGGTGTAGAGGTTTGGAAGAGAGAGCGCCAGACTATCCTATCGGCTGTCTTCCTCCTGGCCTGGTTCCATTCTAGTCCTCGATCCTTCAAAGATTGTCTAATGTTGTCCTCCCAGCGGACTCTGGGTCGTCCTCGGGGTCTGGATCCTTGGCTCTTTGTTTCCCATGCTTGTCGTGGTATCCGATCTTCTCCCATTCTGCAGACATGGCCAAACCATCTTAATTGGGACTGTTCTACTTGGGTCTGCAGGGGGTAGGATTTAAGGCCTTGACGTATCGTCTGGTTGCGTACCATGTCTCTTCTTGTTACTTCAACCACCTTCCTCAGATACCTCATTTCTGAGGTTTGGATCTGGCTTTTATGGGTTGTAGTCATTGCCCATGACTCGCATCCGTATGTCAAGACTGGGACATAGGTGGAGCGGTATACAGCCATCTTCGTTTTCTTACCAACCTCTCTCTTGCTGAGGAATCCTCGATTTATGGCCTGAAAAAGTCTCCCAGCTGCTGCTTTTCGAGTGGCCAACTCTTCTTTGATGCCTCCCTTTCGGTCTATAATAGCTCCGAGGTATTTAAAGTGGTCGACCTGCTCCAGGACCTGTTCTCCCAGCTTAATCTAATGTTTTCTTTTTTTCTCGTGATATCACCATGAATTTTGTTTTAGAGCTGCTTATGACCATCCCTCTCTTCTCCAGCTCTTCCTTCCAGACTTGCAGGTTGGATTGGAGATGTGCCTCTGATTTCAGCTTGATCCTTCCGAATATTAATCACAGGCCTTATAGTTTTCCTGAATATGGTTGATCCTTCACATGAGGTACAAGTTGAAATAAACTGATGCAATTCCTAGCATCTACACACAATTAATACACATCATATATGTGGTAAAGTGGGATGTTATAAATATTTATAGGGGACTTATTGTACTGACTGAGATCAGCTGTGAAGGTATCTATATCTAATAAGAGTAGTGTATTATAGATAACCTTACTTACTGCCACATATGTATACCTCAGTCAGAATTATTCTGGAATAGTGTGATGACTACGTTATATGTCTAGGGTATGTGTATGATGAAGTGTAAGTCATAACAACAACAGACAGATAAACAATTTAATTTATTCCACCACACTTGACAACACTGTGACTCTCACATACATAAAACACTCTAAGAGGATATCTTAAAGGAGTCACTGATAACTTTTCAAATAACAATATGTATTCAGTGCTGTCATGAATGTATATGTGTCCTGATTCAAATACAAAGGGAACCAGGAATCACAATCAATTTTAATTACAAGTTATATGTACAGAATTTATTAATATGATTATTGTAGTGACATATATTATTAATGGTATCCTATGTGTGTCAGTTGTGTAGTATTAATATGAGGTAATACTGGTTTTGTTTTGTTCAAGCTCTGTTGGTATTTGTCATCATGACTTCAATAGTTTGTTTCTATTGGAACTAATATTGGAGATGTTCTCAGTTCCTGGTATTAAAACAATTAAATTCCCCTCTTAATTTTAGTTTATAATGTCATTTTAAGATGGGGGTACATAATGTTGAGCTCCATGGCCACACTCTCTTATCTTGCGTGATGACTGCAGTAAAAGACTCCTCTGCTTGATTACTTTAATGAGTTCTGGAGCCACCCCACTGGATGCTATATGGACCAAGGAGTATGCTGTCCACCTCTGGCTTCAGCAAAGATCTGACCAGGTGCTGCTCAATAACTTTAAGACCACGGTCCCTGAAACAAGAAGGTTGTACCTTCTACGTCAGAACTAATTTATACTCCATTTCTACACTGAGCACAATACATCACAAACATTGAGTTCAGAGCGTTAGGCCAACTGTCAGCTTCATCTGAAATACTTTATACCAGTATTTCCCTCCCTAATGGTTACTACGCCTGTGCAATTCCAGCATTATTTCTTTCTAGTTAATAATCTAGGTGTCAGTGTACTGTTTGGCCATTCCATGCAGTTTTACTTTCCTCCGACACCTTCTGTTCAGGCTGGAGCACTATAGGCTTTACATCATGTTCGCTACTGAACCACACATATATATAGACATAAATTATCAATTTACATTCAATGTTCATTAAAAGATATTGAATATTTCAAGCTTACCACAATTCATGGAAATATTAATAAACAGTTTCGTTGACTGGCAATGAATATAGCACAACTCCGATCTGCCGATGTCCCAGGCTTTATTTTATAAAAAATATACACTGGTGCTCAACGTACTGTTTCTTAGTAGGTTTATTACAAGATGTGGCAATGAACAGATGCTCTGAATTGAGTATATTCGTAGCTCTACCCAATCAAACCATGTCTACACATCTTTTCAAAAAAGTACCCCTTTCTCACGTTTCCCCTGACAACACAAGATAGTATTTATAGTCCGACCAATCGTGTTTAGTCTTTCATTTGTTGCGCTCCAATCAAATAGGAGTTAACATGGTAGGCTATTTCCGTAACGTAATGTTTTTTCAAACACGTATAAAAAATTTTATGAGCAGAAATGATTTCATGCTGTCAGGCACCCCCACTATTTTATTTTGGCCATAACTTGGTAATTCCTAGACTATTTGCGTAACGTTTTACATATTCTTTGTCAGCAAACCCTAAGGAACCCAAATATACGAATTTAAGGGAGCTAGGTGGCTGCGTTCAAAATGTGCATTTTCTACCACCTCCTGTTCACTTCAATCCCCATGTGGTGTCTGGGTACTGTCATGTTTTCAAACGTAAACCGGTATAATGTCATAATTCCCAATAAGCGTTTTTCAGGATTTTAAAACCTAACTCTGGTATGGGTAGTGAATTTTATCACTGTCGATTTGAAATAAAGTTAGTGCATGTGGCCTTACACGCGTGATGGCAGCAATTGTGTATCGCGCGACGCGTGTTTAGTGTTGCAGGTGTCCCTGCTTTCTGCCTCTCCCTTCTCTCTATCCTTTAGTCCATCTGTCTTTTAGTTACGCCGTGTATAAAATGGAATGAATGAAATATTAAATTTAGGTCATTGATCAGCTTGCGTATCTCAAGGTTTTTCCAAGAAATACAGTACACGTTTCATTGAAGAAAGCGGGTAATAATACAGTAGGCTTTTACTATCAACGTGAAAGCGTTACAATTTGCCGACGAAGTAGAAAACAAGGGGGATTTCGAGTACAGGCATTGTGACAGCACTGTTCTTTACCATTCTTCTTTCCTTTTATTAAATTTATTTGTTAGGCTTTGCATTTACGTTTTAATTTATATATGGGGATTAGAATAATTCACGACAATATAATAAACTGCAATAAATAAATAATATACATGATAGTTATCATAATCCAGCTTACCCTCAGACTTTAGAGATCACACTGGACCGTATTGGCTTGGCAGACTGCACACAACTCAAATGGCAAAGACGTAGTGGCACTGTCCTGCATCCAGTCTTTTTCAAAACATTTTTCAGTGTCCCTTTTTCAAATTGCACTCCCCCTTTTTATTGGCCACTGCGTTCCGCAAAGAGAGCATGACATCACAGGCTGGTTAGGTGTGTTTCGTTTGTTAGCAAGATGAAAGAATTTTTGACTTCTGTACAAACTTTTCCAACCCTTCCTTCGTCGTTCTAGTCGTCTGTCCATCCGATTCTGTCCAATTAGGTCTCGTTAGAACCGGACAGTACAGAGCTACCATTCCACCCAACTTTCTTATTCGTCCGACCATTAACCATTCTCCTACATCGCTCGAAAGTGTGTACTGACCATATCAACTCATAGTTTGATGCATTCAACTCACGCTATCTTCTTTTCCAAAACCATTCTATCCATAATACATTATCTGAATACAGAGGCAATCTTCCAAAATCGAAACATGTAAGTCTTTATGCTATTCGTCCATCCTGGTCGTTATACCATCATTCAGAAGTTGGAACTAAAACATAGATTACTAACAACAAGGAGGCCATATTGTTAGGAATTTGACCCTCCTCGCTTGCCGAGCTGTGATTGTGTGATATTTTCAGAGACACCGTCGCCTAGCGGTAATCGATTCTACAACGTATTGAAGACAAGTTTTGCCACATTTAGTGATGCTTGTACTTTTACTCTTTGTTAGTGGTATATGTTGATGTGTTGCTTATAAATAAGATTAAAAGGTTGCATGCACCCAGGGCCAGCTTTAAGTAGTGCGGAGCCCAGTTCGAACTGTTTAGACGGGGCTCCGGCAGAGATGATGGAAAAAAAACATGGACAAAAACTTTCATTTACTTACCACGAATATTTAAATAATAATGTGTCGGTATTGCCTCCCCTGCTTTGCAGTAGTGGTCCAACAGTGACCAAACTCAAGAGTATCTAATATAGGCGTCAATGGAGTCTATTTGTACACAAGATTACTCTTGGCAGAAATGTAGATAGAAGAGTAGTAAAGCTTCTATCACATGGGAGTCTTCACAAGAAATTCAGGTAAGCGAAAACAATGCTGGCTGTCGCTAAGCACGTTAATTCTGTAACCTGCCGACCACTTTTGTGAAGAATTTAAGCACTTATTTATCAGCTCGTTAAGCCCCCACCCCTGATTTACTCAGGGGAATTCTCTTATTGAAATATAGCTCTGTTTAGAATGTGTGTAGTAATTGACTGAGACAAACATGCAGTAACTTTAAAATGATCAAAGTGACGTTAAATTTGTAACATTACAAATAACAGAATTTAATAATCACTTTAGTTGAAACAGTTTGAAAATAATTTGAATAGTTATGGATAAAGAAAAGCTATCATCCTCGTATTTAGGGATTGCAAAAAGGGTAAGAAAGTTCAGATGGCAGCATATATTTGAACTTAGCTGCCAATGACGGTTCTGTCTTTTCACACTGATCACTCGTCTCTGGTCAAGGTTGTCGTGTGTAGCTCGTCTCCCAGAATCTTCAAGGAAAGTCTACACAGTGTGTCCTGTGTCTTAAAGCGTAGGCCACTGATCCCGTCTTGTTCCAGAAATAGTACGTTCTGCTGGTACCACCAATAACTGTGATAGAAGAATAGAAAAGAACGCTCTTCTGAGTATGGCGTTCTCCGACACAGTGATCCCGTCTTGTTCCAGAAATAGTACGTTCTGCTGGTACCACCAATAACTGTGATAGAAGAATAGAAAAGAACGCTCTTCTGAGTATGGCGTTCTCCGACACAGTTATGTCTCTCTCCTCTTCTATTTCACCATCCCACTTAACTTAGAGTTTACCCTCGATGAGAATTAAATTTAATCTTTTACATTTAAACTGAATAGCTTTAGCTTAACATTGCATTTAAATGAAAAAGGTTAAACGTACAGATATAATATGTTTTACATTTACATCTCCACTGTTTGAAAAGTGTTCACAATATAAATTCATTCGGGTTTCATTTACATTTACACTTGCGGAAAAGTTTGAAACTTCTATTAATTAAAATGAATATTTTCCCATGGACATTTACACTGGTTTAAAGCGTGAAACCTTACATTAATTTTCAAGTGAATATGTTTATAGGGACATTTACACTGCTTTAAAAATGTAAGTCTTATGCTTAGAATGGACATCATTTCTTTTCATCTTTCCCTCCCTGCTCCATAGGGAACCTGGAACTACTTTATGCTTTTAGTTCTCTTTACGAAACTATCAATAAAGCAATCACCAGCCCGTGCAGTGGTGGTTCATGAATCATCATTCAATACGCTGAGGTTGCCAGCCTCAAATGACTGACATCCAATAGCGAGTTTCACACAATAAAATTCACATGATAATATATATGTTAGTTCACATGTTAGTAATAAAATATACTACTCGTCAAAAGTCAAGGGCCACTTAGAAAAACCTTGGTTGAAACCATAAAACAAATCTGATATAAACGTAATTGGTATCAGTCAAAACGGCATTTATTGAATACCAAATGGACATGTCACGTAAAGAAATGGGAACACACATTCAAATGCAATGAAGCTGTGAAGTGTGTCACCCACCTTTTCAAAAATCACACAATAGATATTGGACAAATAGACATTTCAAAATCGGGTATGACAACCGTTTGCAGCAAGGCATTCAAGACAGCGTAGACGCATCGAGTCTACAAGGGTCCGAAGAGTATCCGGAGGAACAGCTTGCCATTCCTGAAGCAGAAATGCAGTCAGCTGTGCAACATCCATTGGCAGGGGGTAATTTGTTGACAATCTTCGACCAAGGACATCCCAGAGGTGCTCAATCGGAGAAAGGTCAGGTGAATGAGCTGGCCACGCCATCCTGATGATACTATGTTGCTGAATAAACTCATTCACCACACGAGCTCGATGGGGTCGAGCGTTATCATCTTGGAGGATGGCATTACAACCTATGGCCTCCAGAGCAGGCTGAACAATTGGTCTCAAGATTTCGTTCTGGTATCTTGGGCCGGTCAAGTTGCCTTGGATGCTGTAGAGTGGGGTCTTGCCGTGTCTGTAGAAGCCTCCCCAGACAATGACAGAACCCCTACCATAACGATCCACCTCACGAATTGTGTCATCAGTAAATCGCTCTCCTGGTCGTCTCCAAACTCGAATCCTGCCATCATTGAATGACACAGTGAAGCGAGATTCATCAGTGAAGAGAACTTGACTCCATTGTTGCCTTGTCCATCGGATGTGCTCGCGACACCAAGCAGCACGGGCTCTGCGATGAGCAGGAGTAAGAGGGATTCTGACTGCAGGACGTCGAGCAGCCAGTCCAAATTCATGTAAACGTCTGCGAATGGTGCTTTGACTGACATTAACGTTTACAGTTTGTCTCAGCTGACATCTTAGAGTGGAACAAGTCACTGTTCGATGGCGCAGGGCTGACAACAAGAGGTACCGGTCATCATGTCTATTGGTGCATCTAGGGCGACCTCGCCGGTAGCGATCCTCCACACTTCCTGTGGCCTAACATCTCTCCAAAATTCTGTGGATAGTAGAGTGTGACACTGCAAGCCGTCTAGCAACCTTACGGACAGATAAACCACTTTCAACCCACGCTATAGCCCTCATTCTTTGTAAGGTGTCAAGACTTCTTCTCGGTGGCATGGTTTTTGCAAGTGATGAAACTACCCTAAGTCTGCTGATTGTAAAACAAATTAAGAGTGAACTCTGTTCACGAAAAGTCGCCATTGCACGTGGAATGTCAATCAGCACGATTACTTTACCTGTTTGGTTGTGCGGAAGTTTGAAAAAACAGATTAAAAATGTGAGTTTATGGTCAGCAAACCAAATTGCACGTGATCACCATGGTTGTCGGTGAGTTGTTTTTATGCTTAACGTGCATAGAGGACTGTCAGAGGAAGATATTGCACCCATAGTAAAAACTTCCTTCATTTAATCATTCTATGCGCTTAAATAAAAGTGTATTGAAAATAATAGGGTGGCCCTTGACTTTTGACGAGTAGTATATGAAATGTAAATCCAACTTACGCCAATCCTGGCTACAGACTTGTCGCACAGATGAATAAAAGAGACGAATCGTTCTCTTACAACACATGTTTGGGATTTCTTTTAATTTTAACATAGATTGCCCCTTCTGACTCCGTGTTTCTTCAATTTCCTATTCCCGGTTGTTCCTTATTAAAATTTGAAAGAGATTTCCTGTGCTTTATAAGTCTTATCTGGTTCTCCAATAAAATGTCCGGATAACAATTAGGAATTATGAATTTAGTTCTTCCTCTGGCGAAGATCTGATGTCTTGGCGAGCGTGCAAATCACAGAGAAATAAAACTGTGAAATTGTCAGCCTATATTCCCTCCAGTGATGTTATGAATCTAATCAGAAAGATCCAATCATTTCAAATCACGCAGGATAGGCTGTGATATTTAAAAATAGTCTCACATGAAATAAGGTGCGTGCCTGCAAAGGTCAGGTATTACCATATATGGACATCTGATGCCTTGTATACACTCTCACACTCACATTTGTAGACTCATATTGTCTAAAATGTAATAAATCCATGATTACTTTTTAACCAAGTGACCGGAAGCAATTACATCACATTTGTCTGCCCACATGTGACACACAGACAGTAATCTCGTAATCTGTCAAATGAGTGCGCAACCCCGGGTCTTATCGGTGAATTAAGCCGATAGCGTAGACCGATGTAAGTTTTAGTCGGCCGCGCCTATAACCACAAATCTGGGTAGCACTCCATGCTAATGTGACATTTATCACCTACAAGGCGATTTGATAAAATCACATATCTGCTACTTAGCAGACAAATAAAGAAAGAAAAGTGCGATAATTGACAGCACATAATACAAATCAGTACCACAAATATACCGATACTGCCGGAGAGAACCTGTCACGAAATGGATTTAGGACTAGAGACTGTCTACCTATAGTGACAAGACACTAGTGAGAAGAAAGACTGAAAAATTAGATTCAGATAGAAATATAGTGCAAAAAGTGAAAGTTGAGACCATTGGCTCCGAGGTTGAGAACCGAGGTTGATTCTTTCCTCGCCACTTCGGACGTTTAAATTGCTATGGCCTCGAACCACCTCTAACTACCCTAGGGGGATAAGGTTCAATTAAGATTCACAAACACCAAGGTACAGACAACATATAGCTACTGTACTAAAGGAAATGACTGATGCCAGCTACAATTTATACAAGTTTATTATACACCTATAAACAAACTCATATACATGTCAAATACAAAAATGCGAGGATGCACACCTGAAACAAAATCAAGCACAGTTAAAAATGCATCAACCCCAACCCTCCTCCCACAATTGCAACCTGTATGGAGAAAGAAGGTAAGGTTAACTGAAATGAACTACACTGCACTTGATGTCGCCTACACTCCAAACTAGCTGTTCTAAATTCTAACTCTAACTCTAAGTCCACTGATAGCTGGAACGACGGCGAAGTGACTACACAATCTCTGCACAGACTTCGGTTCTACACAGCCTATCCTGGAATCTCCTGAACACAACTAACTGCACCTCTAAACTTCAGCAGCTGTCCTCTGCTATGATTCACCAAAACTAACAGTTCTGCCTATCTGTGCTGACTTCAGTAGAGAGAATGTTTACCCTCTCTCTCTCCACTAACTCTGGAATTGATGACTGAGGTTTAACAGAACCCCACTGGATTCTGGACTGGAACTGTAGCTGACTTCTACCACTCTGAAATTACCTGCCCGAGTACCTATAACTGGGCCGTCGGCTTTATTATGGCCGTGAAGAAACGAACACAAAATTACCACAACGCTGGCAGCCTGCCAAATCTGCGTGTGTAACGAGCGTCAGAGCTCAGGATTTATCCACAAAAATCCTATTCGCTGGAAAATGTCTTCCCCTGGCTGGGAAAACGTATTTTCTTCCTCTCTTTCCACTACTGGCAACTAACGTAAAACCCTTGCGGTTCTGCGAATGCCCCAACTTTGCCGTGGGAGAAATTTTGTGGTCTCAAAATTCCGCTCTCATTCCCACAAAGCCGGTACCTGCTGTTTTAGACAAAACAAAACAACAGCTAAACAAACCATAATAATACATTTCAAATAACAATTAACTTCCTTACTCTTCACCACGTAACTCCCCTCTCTACCTGAGCCTACAAAGTAAACATTGGCTAACCCAGATCGCTTGTTCTGCCTGACTAACTCCGAGCAACAACAATATTTTCACTGGCCCATCTGGGCAGACGTACTGTGGCCTACTTCTTACGCTGACACTAATGCCGTAATGTTTAACACAAACTAAAACTAGCCCTCTCTAGGAATTCCCCGTCAATAATAGTAATCACATTCAAAATGTAATACAAAATAATTCCCTTTAAAATTACTTCTCCCATCTTCTGAATTCACAGAACAATAATGCACAATCAATAACATATAATCCTGTTTACGCTAGCATCTACCTGCCGTCAAAAGTTATACATAACCCCCGATTATCAAATTGAAAACCCCGTAGTTCAGCCACGTGCTTCTCTCCCCCTCGTCCCTCTGAACATCGTATCAATAAAGATACCGTAACCACGCGCTCACGTGCTTCAATTAATACCTCTATCACTTCCGTCCACAGATATATGCGTAACTATATAAATAGCGAGCATCAAGACTCTCCATAAAATCACAAATGAAAATACACATTACACACGCTCCCGACTATTCTGTAAATACATATGATTCGCAGATGCGAGTTTCTCTCCCGACCGACTTTGCAATAATACAAAGCGGTGATATCTCAACTTTTAAACCATGCCGCTATTCCTTCAACAAGGAATTAAATGGACCTATAAAGTTTCTCAAGTCTATCACTAAGATCGTATTTGATGGCTCTGGCTTTAAGAATTAACATTAAACTTAACCTGCCCAAAGAAACTTAAATGATCGGCTAGGACTAGAAAAATTAAATAAAGTCCTCACGCAAAAATTCATGCTTACCAAATCTCGAATGTCCAACTGAAGGGCAATCGACTTGACTCTGGCAACCCGGCTTTGGCAATTTTTCATTAAAAGAGAAAGAAGCTATGAAATATAGGCCTTTTATAATCAAGACCCCCACATGCGCCGACTTCATGACGTCATATGCGCGGCGTGGTTCTAAAGCCAATGGGCGCTCTGCATTTCAACTGCAGGTAGCTCTCAGCCAATCAGAACCTTAGATCTTTCTGATGCAACCAGTTTCTGCTAGACAAAGAACCGGGAATTGGTCCTAGCCCTATACTGCGGAAATGAAGCAAAAATGGCCGCAAATAATTTAACTCCCGAAAAATGCGTATATGGCCACGCAATATCTTTAAAAAAAGACACTCTGGTGCCAATCCTGATCTAGCATCTATAATCTTTCTTCTAGAAAAATACTGTCTAATTCCCTACACCCCCATTCTAAACACATAAAGAAGAACCATAAAGCAGATGAGATCAAACTCCCTCGTGATCTCATCTTGAAAAAACGTAAATAATAGAAGAAGAAGAAACATGGAGAAGGATTTCCTGTAATCCCTCCTAGAAATAGTGTATAAATAATGCAAAGAGAAAGTCATGGGGCCTTCTGAAAAAATAAATTACAGTATAGTATCACAGAACCAAAGATCAATAGAGGTCGCCCCGTTTCGTCACAAATAACAAAGTTGTGTATTACGTACTTTATGTTATTTATTATAAATATCACGCAAGTAAAGATGAACTTTACTGTTCTTTCCACCGGTATGTTTTAAAAATCTTTCTTGCTTTTTTGTTCGGCAAAATGTGTCACTGTTGCCCATCTCAAAGCTCTTCATTACTTCTCGTTCATTTGACATGATTACCAAACCGTTTAATCGGCTCTCCTGCATTTTTTATCGCAGATATGTTATGATTAGATTTAGCTTCGAGAAGCTCCTGACCCTGGTGGCTACAGTTACTGAAATAGTCAAGAAGATTCGAATTGCTATGAATAAATTTGCTAAAGTCTATTGTTCGGTTATTATGTGCAGCTAATTGGAGCATGTTAAAGAGGTTTCCACAAGCAGATGGAAGAATCGGCTTGAACGCTTCGAGTTCTTCACAAAGCCTGTGACCATTTGAGTCAACTAATTTTACAGAAACTTATCCGGTCTGCTGTTCTAGTTTCACATCTGTCAATGCCATTCTCGGGGCCTGGATTCAAAGGAATCGGTCTAAAACCTGCCCGCGTGCACTGTTTTAGTTGTTGACACCAGAAACCTCAGTTACTAATGTTGGTAAATGCTGGGGGAAGGGGGGTGTACGTTTTGTTCGCTTTTGTAACTGTATACCTACGCGCACACCCATTTCAAAACTGCTTTGGTACTTTCTGTTTCATGTTGATTATGTTTGCGCGGCGCCATTCATGGTTAGATCCGGTGTTACCGAAATTGACAGTTGAAAAAAAAAAAACAGGAAGTCCCATCGAGAATGACGGCAAACTAGAACTGTGGTTTTATCACGAGAGCTGTGTTATGCAAAATTGTATTGACACAAGTCTTTGTACTGCAGTGTGGTGTACTCTGATATTAAACTAGGACTGTATTATTATGTTATTGTACACCCTATGGTGGTTATCGGATGCAGTTCTCGTGCGGTTCCTAATGTCTCTGAAGAGACAAAGGAAGAATAAACCCAGTGCTTTTAGCAGGCATGTCATGTAAGGCGAAGTAGATGAAGCTGTACTTAAGGTTAGCAACCTTATGTAAAACGAATTGCTGCATAAACCATCGCGGCTTGAACAGATGAAGTTCTTTGGAGGAAACCTCCTTCTGGGGGCAGCTGCTGTTGTGCCTCGTGCCTTTTTTAGGAGGGAAGCGGAAGTGATTCTCTCATTTTATTAAATAATTATTTCATTATAAAACAGAGGTACCGAAATCCGGAGTCGGTATGTCGCCAAGGCACCCATAACTTTGACATAGTATTTTAGAACCCATTCTAATGTCTAATTTAAAACTTATAAAATTGCTAGTTCATTGCTAGATTCAAAGAAAGTTTCTGCATCTGTGATAATGTGATAGACATAATATTGCGTCTTCTGATAACCTGGGCAATCGTTGCATTGCTCTGGTTCCTGTGGAACTGGTTTGTTTCTGTCATTTATCTCCAGTTTCCGTGGAACTTGCTTGGTTTCTCTTGCTTCTCGGTTATTACAGTTTTGGTCTCTCCAGTCTTCTGTACAATCGTTTGGTATTATTCTCACGAAGTGGATTTAAGTTTATAGAGGTTGCCTGAGTGTAGGCAAGACCCTAGTATGAGAAAGTCTGAGAAGATAGAATTTAGATGGAAAAATGACAGTGAATGTGGACAGATGGGACTATTGGCTCAAGGGTGAGAACCTGGATTGACTCTCCCTTGCCGCTTCGTGACTTTAGAATTGCTATAGCCTCACCTCCCTCTGACTACCTTTAAACACAAGGAGATAAGGTGTAAATAACGACCACAGACACCACTATACAGACAACATATAGGTACCGTATAGTATAGAAGCTGATCCAGTGTAATATATATATATATATATATATATATATATATATATATATATATATATATATATATATATATATATATATAATTTACACAATAAAACATAAAAATGTCATCATACAGCAAAGAAATAAATATCGTGCACTGTTGCACAGACCTGAAAAAGCAAAGAACCAATTAAATAGATAGACACTAGGAAAAACAATTCACATGCACTCTTTCAGTCACCATGCTGGGGAAAAATCGAATGATTAGTGATTTAGACAAGATCTAATTTGTGGGGGGCATCAGTTTAGCCTCCACTCTCTAGTACAAATAAGATTTCTACTGTCACGGTCCTGTTCACTGTGCTTAAACGAATGTTTACCCAGCTTCCAACTCGTTAAGCGATATGCGCCACTAACTAACACAATGGACTGCTACACTAGTAGACTTTTGTAACATCTAGTACTCAAAGGCTATCCTCTGAGGATATATCATCAGACCATACTGGTCTCGGCTATCTCCTCTCCCTCTCTCTCTCTCTCTCTTTGCTTCAGTGTCTCTCTCTGATCCTCTCGACATCTGCTGAGGTGGCGCCTCCGTTTACGCCTTCTCTCATTGACTTATTTATCAGAACCAGGTATGATCAACCTGTCTCCCGGTTTCTGACAACTGCACTGACGACTGGATTATCAAGCATGAGATACTTGAATCAAACTGTAGAAGCTTCACAGGGGCTGGACAACTTCTAAAATTAGCCCCGTTACCCCTCTTCGGGTTTAGAGTAACGACTTTATTGTGGTCGTGAAGAAAAACGAAATTACAACAACGCTGGCACGTGCCAATTTGCGTGTGTAACAACAACGAGCTCAGAGCTCTGGATTTTGTTATGATTGATAACCCCGTTCCCGCTGAAGCATGGCGCTTCGCTGCAAGAGACCGTAGGTTATTTCAACTTTGCCGCTGGTAATTTGTATGTGCCAAACTACACTCTGCTACTGTTACACTGTTACTGTACCGTGACCCGCTGTGGACACAAAGATACAACTTATGTACACCAACTTTAACATAACTTATCACTAACACATATCTCCCATAAATAAATACAACTCCCCTCACTCAATACATCACCCCTTCACCCGTTATGCACAACGATACATAGAATATTATTATCCATGTGTCACTCTCTCTCACCCTTCCACTCCCCTCTTCCCTTCAACTTAAAATCTTTCTGGGGTACGCAGCCAAACCCCCAGACACTGTCTGATTTTAATCTGTTGTTACGTCAATCTCGCCACGTGTCAAACAATCAAACCTGGGAAATCCCTCTACGAAATACCTGGCCTACTTTTAGACATTGCCTCGTGAGGTTTACTCGCTTAACCCAAAATTTAAATTAACCTTTCGCTAGGAATAATTTACTCCTCTAAGCAGGATAATTCACTTATTCATTACATCTGTACCCTCCGACTGCGTTACCCTCATTTACGCACAATAAAATCCCGCACACACAATAAAATTGTCCATAATATTACACTTGTACATATTCAGAATAAAATGGTGGTTTCACACAACACTCTACATACCACCGAGCGCCCATGTCTATAATAGCTAAATCTCCACCCGGTGATATCTCGCTTTCCATACTCCTATATATATTGCCAATTATCCTAGAAAGAATTAGGCACACTTTACCTTTACATCATTTCTATGAAGATAGTAATGGATGGCACTCTACGTTTTAACTATCAGTTAACCTCCCGAAGAAAACTTAACTGAATCCGGCTATGTCTCTATATTTAAAAAAAAAAACCCACTAATATTACGGCTCTAATAAAAATATTCACATACCAATTCATTGCGTTTCTTCCGCATGGAGCAGACAATGAATGCTGGATTCACGGTAGTAAATTTCATCAGGCATAGGGGTCTGTTACAAGACCGCTAGGGGTTATATACACGAAAATCCCCGCGGATTTCTGCCTACGTCATTACTAAGCTTTCAACTAAACCAATGGAATTACTTAAAAAAATAATAACGGGGTCTACACCAATAGGTTTGAAAAGCCCGTCGACCTGTTTATCCCGACCGCGTGCGTTTCCCACTTGCGTCATATTGCGTGAGCCAACCAACGGAAACTTTCCGACCCGCCCAATCTAATCCTCACGCGCTGTTAAACAAAGACATGACCGCGATATATATTTAACAAAGAAACTAGTGCGAGTATAAACAAAACCTACCGTCATCCCTCTTATAAAACGCAATAAAATATCTACAGAAAAAGACAACACATAATAATTTAGAAAGACAAGAAAACTGGGCATAATTTAGAAAGACAAGAAAACAGCATAATTTAGAAAGACAAGAAAACTGGGCCTCTTGAAAAACAGAATTTCAGTACTTCATCACAATTATGAACAGATATTACGAATTTAACAGGAAAGAAAATCATTGTTAAAATAAGTATAATTTAAGTAGCTGCAGTAGTAAATAAAATAAAATTATAAAATGTAAAATGTATAAACAACTGATACAGAGAGAGAGAGAGAGAGAGAGAGAGAGAGAGAGAGAGAGAGAGAGAGAGAGAGAGAGAGAGAGAGAGAGAGAGAGAGAGAGAGAGAGAATAATTTTTGGTTATCATTCCTTTTTCCCGCACTTTATGGAGTATGAACCCACCACTGCAGATGGCCCTCTTGAAGAAGCGTACCACAAATCAAAAACCCCTGCAGTGATGATTTCTGAAGCAGTTCTTGATTGTCTCAAGATTCTTGGTAGTAAAGTACATCTTGATAAGCACATGACCGGCCTCCATGTTTTAGCGCGTTTATTTTCTCGGGTACTCATTAACTTCCTCTTCATATTGTTTCTCTATTCGGATCTGTGGTTCGTATTTTACTGTTTATTCTGCTGTCTGTATTCTGTCCCTTCTCTGTATTCTTCAGTTTCTCTTCATATTCTGCGTTCAGGTCATTGGTCTAGCGGGCTTGTCGCCATGACAAAGTTCTTCTTCAGGTCCAAACGGCGTCCCATAGTTTCTGCCTCAGCTCTGCCACTCCACTCTCTGGGCATGTCTGTCACGGGTTGCCCCCCTTAAGCTCTGCAGTAGTGGTCCAACAGTGGCCACAACTCAAGAGTAACTATTGTGGGTCTTCAAAGGTGTCTGCCTTCGCACAAGATTGCTCTTTGCAGAGTTGTAGGTAGAAGGATAATGATGCTTCTACCTCAAGGGGTCTTCACAAGATATTCAGAAAGCAAGAACAATGCTGCATTGGCTGAGCACGTTAACTCTAGTACCTGCAGTCAACTTTTGTGAAGGATTATGTAATATAATTTAGCTCGTACAAGCCCCCAGCTGAGTTAATTCAGCGAATTTCCTCTTATTATTTATAGCTTTGTTTGAGTGTATTTAAGAAATGGCCTGAGACATACGGTTGTAGTACATTCAAAATGATTAAATCAACTTTAGATTTGTCTTGATACAAGTAACAAATTTAATAATCAATTATGTTTAACAGTTATAAAAAATGAATAATTATTTAGAAAAAAGTATTTATCACTGTGTGGTGTTATGGTGTTCGAAAAAATGGACTGTTCACTTGGCAGCTTTTAAGTTTTACTGTTGTGTCTGCTCCCTCTGATGTTTGGGTCTTTGCAGATAGATAACTGATTTACTCGCGTCCCTGGTCAAGATTTAAGAGTTGCAGCACGTTCCAAGTAGAATCAGGGAGTAACTGCAAAGCTGTTTCCGCGTCTTTAAGACCCGTCTGATGATGGTGTCTAGCGTCGACTTCAGGCCACTTATACCCTCACTTGTTCCAGAAATAGTACCCTCAACTGGTACCACCAACTAGTATTGCTAAAGAAAAGAAACGAATACCATCTGAATATTGAGTTTCCCGAGACATACTTATGTACCCCCCTCCTTTCATTCCACCATCCCATCTATCTCAGAACGTTTACCCTCTCTGAGAATTAATCTTAATCCCAGTGGTCGAAAAACTATCTTTACATTTAAAATGAATAGTTTTATATTTAACTTTAGTTGAAAATGTTAACAATATAGTTTGAATATGTTTACATTTACATCGGTTGAAAAGGTTGTAAGCTTTCATTACAGTTAGAGTGAATATGTTTTACATTTACACTGGTTGAAAAGGTTGAAACTTTCATTACATTTAGAGTGAATATATTTTACATTTACACTGCTTGAAAAGGTTACTAATATAACAAGTATGTACATCATTTCTTTCATCATTCCCTTCCTGCTCCATATGGAACTTGGGACAACCTCTGCTTTTGGTTCTTTATAAGAAACTCGCAATAAAGCAGTCACCAGCCTAGGCAGTGGTGGTTCATGAAATCATCTTTCAAAATACGGAGGTTGCCAGCCTCAAATCATTTGGACACCCACTAGCAATTTTCACATATTAATATTCACATGTCAATATATACATATTAGTTCACATGTCAATAATGAAAAAAATATATAGAATTCAAAATGTACAACTTACGCCAATCTTTAGGCTCACAGACTGCTGGCTCAGAGAAGTAAAGGCGCTTGTAGAGGTCTCTTACACTTGGTCTTGGGTGTTGTTACTGTAACAATATGTTCCCACTTTTGACTTGTGTTTCAGTTCCTCAGGTTCCGGTTTTCCTTGCTAATAATGGTAGAGTTTTCTTGGGCTCTTAAGTCCTCAAGAGGCTCAAAGTCCGGTCCAATAAATGGAAGACTGATTTTAGTCTTTACTCTGGCAAGGTCTGGTTGTCTTCTTGGCGCGAGTGAATTTTCAGTGTTCTAACCTGGCTAAAGTGTCAGGTTATATTGCCTGTCTTCCCCCACATTTGTTTGTTACAATGTTAAGCAGGGCTCCAATCGGAAGGAGTGTTGTGCCTTCATTCCGAATGTCTGCCAATCGTTTCAAATGTGCGTGTTTTGTGGAGTAATTCAAATTATTTCCACATGGAAATTTCTGCGCGTAACTGCAAAGGTCATGTCTCTCAAATATGGAATGAAAACATCCGATCCTCTCTCGGCAATGTTTTCTCAAATACAACATCTTACTTTCATAAAAAGTAATGTCTTTGTAACAAGGTGTACCGGAAACGATTATGTCATTCTTGTCTGTCCAGAAATGTGTCATGCAGGCGAATAATCTAACTACCCGCCGCTTGCGCAAACGAAATTCTTCGTTTACCCATCTGGTCGAGGAAAGCACATCAGCTTTATCAGCGATTAAACAAATTCGCTGGGCAATTTTAATGGTAATCCGTAGCCTGATGTCGGACACACCCGAAATTTTCCAACATGATTGTCGGTTAATATTATCTCATCCGTCTCCTTTTCCAGCACGGATGAACGGGTAAACAAACAGACATGACGACTTATCACTGAGAGAAGTGTAAGGTGATTTGAAAGTACTAAATATCTGCTGATCGCAGGGTAAAAAAATGTGCCAAGCACAGAAAAGCTCGCAATTTTGTCCACTAAAAATTGGAACTAAATACTGCCGGAGAGGAAAAGAGATCGACCCAATATTCTGTGACACTGTCTGAGGGATGGGTATGAAAAAAAATCGAAAAAAGGCGATTTGTCTTACGAGGACAAAAGATATTCTGATGGGCAGTTTTGAAGAACAGTGTCTGGATTCCAGTCCCAGATTTGGCTTTCATTAGTGAGGAATACACTGACACGATAGTTTTGGCCAAATAAGTTGTGGTCAGTTCTCAGGCGAAAAACAGTGATCTACTGGTACCTATTTAGCTGGAGGATTGTGTCACATCTGTTGTTTACATACATTTCTTTATGTTGCACAAGTTTTCTGTGGTCTGTCCATTCTCTTTACTGACACTAATATTTTTATTTTCACTTGCTGTTGTTATTGTCTATACTTATTTCTCGCCATCTCTCGCTGTGTCATCAGCCTCGCGTTCTGTCTCGTTCGTTACCGAATTTTCTTTTCTATCTTTTTTTTTTTTCCACTCTCACTAACTTGTCTCTTCTCTTGCCAGTCTGTTGACATGTTTCTCATTTTTATTTCATTTATCAAACTTGAATGTTATTTTGTTGTGCCCATCTGTTATCTTCGTCTCCCTCACATGTTTTTATTTATTTATTTTCTCTCCCATCTCTTCAGGCTCCAATCTGTGTTTAATTTTTCCATTTTTATTCCTTCATATTTGATTGATTGAGTGACTCTGCCACAGTGTCTCCAGTTCCCTACTTCCTTCCTAGAAACAGGTGCGTCTGCTGAAATTGTCCCATGTAATTTCCGACTTTTGTTTGTATTACACAAAAGAAAGAAAAAACAAACAAACAAAGAGGGACACCCGAGCCTTTGAGTAGTAAATAATTAACAAAAATAAGTTAGTGGTAGGCATTCATAAGACAAAAAAGGGAAGCAGGACGGCACTAAACAACAGAGATGCAACAAAAGTAAAAGACACTTAAGGAATTTGAACCAGAGATCATCAAACGGTGCTGTCGCCTTGTGGCGAAATTGAACAGTGACAGGACATACGACCAACTAAGAATCCAAAAAAGTGCATCACTGGGGGTTCCCGTTGTCACGGTAGTGAACGAAACTATGGAATATAGCACCCGGAACGAACCAGCCATTTCTGTAGACTCCTATCGTTTCCGTAACTTCCCTATTCACAATTTCAGGCCGAATAACACAATGGTTGTACTACATGTGTCGAAAGGTGCAGATATCACAGCTACGGCGTAAACAGACACAACGCAACCACCGTCCTTTTCAGGGCGAACGAGGAAGAAGAAGAAGAAGTACTACATCATTCAAAATCCATGAATTTATGAAGAATATCAGAGGTTTGTTAAAGTAACGAATGTGTGAACACACACAGTAATCAGAGGGAGGCAGGAGGCCTGTAATAAATAATTAACGAAACAAGGTAAATGGTAGGAACTCTTTGCGTGTTGTTTCGTGAAAACGACGGACACCCCCCCCCGCTGATGAACTTTTGTTGTTGTTTAGTTGGTGGTGCGTTCTGATACGGTTCACTCTCCCAGCGCGACTATGGCGCATTTCGGATGGTCGAATACCCGGAGAGCCTTTTGCTTCACATTTTTGTTGTCTATGCTAGTGCCCTCCTCCTTTCTGTCATTCGCGCTAGTGACTACCATGTACCCGTGTTCGTTAATTATGCGATTTGCATAACAGTACATGTACTTAATTCTATTCCCATGTATAACTGCTTCAAAGCAATGTTCGACCGTACATATGATACGTTTTGTATTTTTGACGATAAAATACGTATTATACGCGTACGGTAAAACTTCTGTACATTGAAATACGTTGCATCACTGTGTCAAATGTTAAAAGCTGAAAATTTGTCTCCAATTGAAACATGTTACGCTGTCCTACAGAAGCTAGACCTGAAACTAAAAAGCAGTTTAATTTACTAATTTTTATTCTAAAATCGAGCACAAATAACAGAAGCAAAAGACCTTTCATTACAAAAATAGGCAAATAAACGTATCTGCTGTGACTGTCGGCAACTAAGCTTAGCAAGTTTTCAGTACGTAGGCTACAGTAACTATTAAACAATAAATTTAAATTACAGGTTGCTTGTGTTGGTCGGCTTGACAATTTTTGTGTGTGGTGTGCTTTCGTTTAAATCTGATCCAAATTATATTCACCATTGAGGAATAAAGTTAATCTCTAGCGTACACGTTGTCTTTGTCTCTCGTATGGCCTCACCTAGGAATGTGTATTAGTAGCCCGTGAGAAAGAGGATGGAGTGAATCATTTATATATCGATCGGCTGTCCAACCTTTATGGAGGTTCTTTATGAAAATGTAATTGTAACTGTGTTGTGTATTTCCCTGTCCTGTTTCCCGTAACAACTGCTGGAATACTGTCATCACTTAGGCATTCGGTTATATTGACTGGGATTTGGTGGTCGATGGTCGATTCCACACAGTCTGTGTCAGATATATGGCAGTTAAAGGGTGACTGCCTCATGAGAACACGAGGTTGTCGTGGGGTGAATGAAAAAGAAAGGCAAAGGCATCCAAATTAGACTGCCCAATTTAACATGTGCAGATGTGGTAGGACAGGCCGGCTCACAAGGTATGAGGGTTGAGGGACATACAACAACCAAGATAACGGGTTACTAAGAGACCTCGATCTTTGTTTATATAAATATATATATATAAAGAGACAAAGGAGTTGTGAGAAAAGAAAATAGATAACATATACGAGCTATAAAGAGATCGAAGGAAGGGGGCAAGAGACCATGAAAAAGACAAAGACGAGAAATATAAAAGAGATGAAGTCCGCCATACTTCCTTGTTGTAACAGCAGATCTGAAAATTTGGTTGTTCTTCAACCTATTATTGTACTCCATCAGTGGACCTCACACAACACGTGTTTTTTGTTTTTCCAGACCATAATGTATCTTTTCACTTGTTCCGGTAAGCGGCATGAGGAGAGTTTCGTTAACTTTTGAAGTATGTTGCTTTGTTCATATCGCTGTTTTGTACATGCTGTGTGTATTTAGATTTGCCGTGTTAATCTGTATCCATCTCCAACCAGGGCAGGGGTTCCAAACGTCTTTCAGTCCCCGCACCTCTTGGCTTTTAGTAAATTTTCCGATACCCGTTATTGAGTATGAGATGACTTCTGTTCTAGACTTTACCAATCATGCGCACATAAGAAGATAAATCAGCAGGTTAATTGTAAAACACACTTTATTCTGTACGTAACAACAGCTTTCACAGTTTTGGATGTGGTTGAGATCAGGGCTTGCCGTTCTATCTCTCCGAGCCACAACTGTTTTTTTCACTAACACTTTTGGAATATTTCTAAAAGATAGTACTGTAAAGCTATTTCCCAGATAATCCCATTATCCCCTCAACGAGCATCTCGTACCTCCTGCGGGTTCGCGTACCCCAGGCTGGGAACTCCTGCACTAGGGCGTATATTTGCCTTCTAGACAGATTTGCTGCTGTTGAAGGCATGTGCTTGTATTTGATTTGGCTGCGTTTTTGACGTTGTGTGCTGGCCATTTTATTTCCGGTCTATTTATGTAGCTGAATAATGGTATTAGCTTATTGTACAATGTTACAGTCTGTCTGCAGGAGTAGGTGGTGCATGTTGTTGTTCACTGTAGGTCCGTTTATTTTGCCTTATTTATTCATTTATTATCCTTAACTTTCCGTGGAACACAGGTCTTCAGTAATACATGTCTAGCTTTTCTGACTGTGCCATCTGTTCAACGCCGTTCCATGTCTTTTTAAAGCGATTCATGGCTGTTTCAAGCTGCTTTTTCTTGTGTTTTTATATGTGAATAGTTTAATAACAACGCCGTAATATTTTTAAAAAAATTATATATTTCAACATAGTAAATTCAGTAAAAACTGCCAACGTATTATAAAGCACTGAAATCTATATAATTGTGCTGCTCCGCCACCAGAGCAGTTGGGTAAAGTGAAGCAAGTGGAGGTTTGATACTGCTATATTGTTTACTGTGAGGAACATTCCAAGCAGACAGTTACAGTTCAGTGATAGAAACCTCGAAACGAAGGCCATTACAGTGACGTCACTACATAAGCAAAGTAAGACATGTCCGAAAGTGGACAAAATCCACGTAAAGCAAGGCTTGATCCGTGTTAAGTCACTGTAACGGGCTCAGTAAGGGTCATCAGTATAAAGGTCATAGTACGAAGACGTCCTTTCTAAGGTTACAGCTTTCATACGTATAGTACGCTCTTGTTTGCTGCGAACAAACAAATAGAAAAGACCTGTGCATATTTTGGCGACGGTTCAAATGGCTTGCGACAGCTGCAGTGGCTTACATTTATGGTTTAAAAATGACGGTTACTGCTAGGAGCCAACGGCTTTGGGGACACACGCTACAACCTGCCTCATATAATTGACACGTACGTGAATGGCTCAATGCTTCTGTCGCAGTATAGTGCAGGATGATCATCGTCATTGGTATGTTGCTGTCGCAGACAACTTGACAAAGGTAGATGGTAAAACCTTATTGCTTAAAAAAAATCTATACCATGACCTTGATTTAGCTATTGGTTTAAGCTGGACAAGATTAAGGGAGGATACCATTAGGCACTCTCCGAAGGACCGAGGACTAGATTGGAACCAGGTCAGGAGGAAGACAGCTGATAGGTTAGTATGGCGTTCTTTCTGGCAAACCCATAAACACCCAGGCTCGATTTTGCCTTCCCTAACTCAGAGCAGAACCAGGTGCCCTTTACAGCTGGGTAGACTGGGACGTGACGTTATCAGGTTTCGATCCCGGAACCCTGAAAGGTCAGCGCTCTAGCTGCGTATCCAGTCGGATGCTCCCAGCAGATATGGAACGTTCATTTTTCCCAGTGCCACAGATACATTTATCTGTAGTTCCAATATCAGCTCATTGAACAGATGGTATAGTATCTCTGTCCATTGTTACTTGCCCGGAGTCTGAAATAAAAATAATTATTTCATCTCTGTTGAGCTGGTGATGGGATGGATGCTCTAATATGCTCTTGTGCCTGCTCTTGATAACATCTCTTGGCCCTTTCATTTGTTCCGACAGTATCATTTTGACGATGCTTCTCAAAAGGTTTGTGACTAAATTTATGCCATAGACTACTTGTAGAAAACTAAAACCAGTTTGGCTACCTTTTCATGGCTCTAGGCGACAGGTGTTTACTCTTAAAGTAATATTTGTATTCGGTAACATTAATTCACCGAACTAGTACTCGACTACTTGCGCTCATAGGGTTAATGCTACTGGTCCCGTTTCTTGCAGATAACTCGAGATGTGAAGGAGGATCGTTTTGTTAATTAGTCGGGCATGCCTGGTGCATTAACTCATGTTGTTCAGTGTTCATGATGGCGACCCATGTTATTAATTTAGACATAAATCCTGCATCAGCGTCGGCATAATCGAGTGCCATGTCATCTGGCAGGGGCGTTCATATCGCTGTTTTGTACAGTCTCCCATGTCTTGAATCATCCCTATCGCCTGAGTTGAATTAAACGAAAATGTGTATTTTGTGAAAGCGTGAACATTCGTTAGAGGTCATATGATGAGAAAGGGGTAAATCTCTTGATAAGAGGCCACACGAGATGATATCATCAGTCGGTGAATATTTGCAGCCGAGAGAAGATGCCATGTTGAACTCAAGTATGAATCTTAATTCACTAACTCTTGATAGATTTCATAAGTTACTGGGAAGCAGTCTGAATTGACCACGCAAGAGTATTTCCTTCAGGTTGTGGTTTTGCTTGTTAGATAATTACATTGTGCATGAATGTGTGGAGCTGCTTATGTTTTAGTCAGCCATTTATTATTGGATCCGTTTCTGCTTCTGTAAATAAGCTTATCTTGTTACTCGTTACACGAGCAACATTATTGACTTGATGTTTCACCTGCATGTATGTCACATGTGATTATTTATTCGTCCATGTGGTGAATTTATTCGTTCCATGTGGTGAATTAGTGAGGTTGTTATTGATTGGTTTATTAAATACAAATAAGTTTACAGGGTACTTGTCTGCTTCCACCACGACCTCACCTTGAACGTTTTTGTTCCTCACTGTCTGATACACTATCTTTTGTGAAAACTGAGAGAGTGGATTGTTTGTGATATCAATTTCCCAGACAAGTCTTATCTGAGGTCTCTGGAACCAGGCTGGTTGAAGTATGTATAAAACGCCAGCCTCCACTGCCAAGACACGATTCTGCTTCTATAGGTAAATCACTGTGTAGGCACTCAGTAGTTAGGCCTCACTGCAGAACTTATGGACAGGTGTTAGATCACCTGGGCTCACTTTCACTCGTAGATGAAACTCTGGAACAATACAAATGTGTCCCACTCAGCATCTAATAATCTCTCTCTTTCATTATTCTAACATGGCAATATCATCAGACATCAGTATGGTAACTAAACAATTAGTTAACGTTCTCAATTTGGTTGGTACCCCCTTCTGGATAAATAACTTTCAAACCCCGTTTGACATTTTCCTTGATAAAGGAAACATTTTACATTAATACTATCAAGTCATGTACAATCACGGTGACTTGCTGAAGAAGACGGCCAGTGATCTTCCTGGTCTTATTTCATAACACAACTTTTTTCTTTTCATCATAAATATTTAATTTTCTTTTCTCCCCATATGGCCGAAAGCCTGTCTGGCTTTTCTATACCAGGTTAATACAGTTCCTAACAACGCTGTGAAACAACACAGAGTGATGTTGCCTTCCCTCCAGATAAATGTTTCCCCTTTAAGGTTCATACAAATTCAATAATGCATACATAATAATGATAAAAATGACAATATAAATGTTAATATAAAGGTTTCAATTCTTACCGCATCAAAGAAATCTACACACTAAACAGTTGAATATTGCGGTATATGGCATAATCCAAATCGCTGCTAGTGCAAAAATAGCAAACAAGTAAGTACTCCTTCCTTGTTTTAAAACAACTTCTTTAGTGTATAAATTTTAGTTAACAAGTGGCCCCGAATACCAACTACTAATTGGTTTTATACAACCGTTTGTCTATTATACTACAGCCAATCAGAGACTGTTTAGTGAATAGCGTTCCTTTTCAAATAAAACTGACCTCAAATATTCAAAAATAAGGACTCCTTCCCCTTTAACCCCACCTCCTATCTCTCCTATTCAAATTAAATTGTTAAACACGAACTAAGGTCACGCCGTCTCACCCCTATTTAGGCATGCAGACCGAACGGCGCCCAAAGCTTGCAAAGCTCTAGTATTGAAGTCGAGATCGTGTATAAGCCTGACTACTGCATACGTTAGATTCCCCGACTGGCATAGTCGAAGTATTCTAAGCCTAACACACGGGCTGGTTCTATATATTAGCATTGGGAGTACAATTCTATGGAATTTAGCGTTTGTTCTCACAGATTTTACTACACACCTCCTTTCCTAAAACATGCATTCACTGCAAGTTATTATCTGTGAGACAATTAGCGTAAATAAAGTACTATTCCCTAGGCTTTTCCTGCCCTTGTGTTTTCATGGATTTCTGCAGTGGGGTCATTCAAAGTAAGCACAACTCAAGAAAGCTGCATCAGACCTCTGCAATCCAAGAATCTATTTCAGTTCTGTTACTGAACAGCTGCAAGTGTTACTGCTTGTCTTAATGCTGCTTAGCAATCAGTATTCACCATTTCTCTTCTCTGAGTCTGCTCAACGACATGTCCCGAGAATATTAGATGTTCCTCAAATTGTACGTTATGAGGAGTTGATCTATATGGTGATATCTGAGTTGTGTAGGGGATCCAATAATTTCCTGATCAGCCTTAATAAACACTCGGACTATCCTCAATTCAACAAGGCAACAATGGAGGCACTCTGCTCCTCCGAAATGTTCACAGCCAACAATTGGTCTGATCTCAGGCTTGATTGAATGTGGAAACACCCTTCTAATAATATTCTTATAATATTCTATAATGTGCCACTCAAATGGAGGCCATATTCACCAACTATATTCTCCGCCTACCGACAATTTGGTGAAATAAGATAATATGTGGGGAAATGAGTTTCTGCATCAGAAATCAATTCTCCCTTATCTTTGCTATAATATGTGTGGGTGATCTCCATCCAGGGTCCGATCAATACTTCCCCTTGGACGGTATAGGGTCGGGTGACTACCAATGTCACCAGTGCCCTCCTCATGCTAAATTAATAGCCATATTGTGAAGCGCTGTGAGCATTTTCCAGATTGCTCACTCGTCCACTCCCCACTTTTCTTCTAACATTTTGTTTCGGGTTCAAATCTGGCGGATTATCTTCAATATTAATTTCAGCCAGTTCCCTAACTGCGGCTTCAAACTGAGCCTGGGTTGACTGGTCTGAGTTTCTATTTTCTCTGGATGTCCTTCTCAGAGTTGTGAATTCAAATATTTTTGGTGAAAACTGTTGGTGGGAAGGTGGATACCTATCCTCTATGTCAACCTTATTATTTTTATTTTCCTTGTTATGTTTAGGCCCATATGTTTCAGAATGCTTGGCTGGCATCTGATTTTTGACGTGTTGAATTACCTTGCTCCTCTTTTTTCACCACAAATTGTGCAACATCAGCAGCTACTTGGGGCCAGTAATATTTTTTCAGATGTCCTTTGACGTGTTGTTCCACTCCTCTGGTGTCCACCGTCAGGTACAACATGAGCTTGTCCACTTTTTCCCTGTAGGGAGTTGGCAATACCAACTGTCCCTGTTCTTTGGATCCTGCTCTAGCTTTCCTGAAGAGCAGTCCCTCCTTCAAATAAAATTGTCCTTTCTTAGGGTGTGTATGGCTTGTTGGCAATTTTCCAAAGCAAGGTTTTAATGTTTTATCCTTTGCCTGGGCCTTTCTCATCTGCTTATGAGAATTAACTAGTGGTGGTTCCTCCTCCGTTCTACTAGGGGTCGACCTAACCTGAAGCGTGGCCATTACCACAGGTTTTACCGGGCTTCCTAGAAAAACATATTTACTTCCTAACACCAGCGGGTAATTAAGGTCGTCACAAACGGCTGCTCTGATCACTCCTTCCACGTACCTTGTCTCTACATTGATCTCGGCTACTGAAAGTGTCATGGTGTCTATTCCCTTTACGGCTCCTTGTATCTCCACTGTCTCTGTGATATACTGTTCAGGGTGCACTAGGGTTGCACTCACAACTGAGTCATATTCTAAACCGGAATCGTAAAGGCACCTAACCTTGGCACCATTACATGTCACTTCTTCACAGATGGGGGGATGTTGAAGATTAATATGATTCTCTGTCAGTTTCTTCTTCCCCTTGTCCATGGTTATCATGCAGGCCGCGTGATATGGAGGAACTTTCCTACCACAGTCAATAGTATTATGATTATTCATCCTACATACTTTACAATATTTCCCTTCTGGTTTGTAGGGTCTCCTTTCTCTGAAATGCGAGTTTCTATCTCGTTGGTCAAAACTTGGCTTATCATAATAGGCTTTACCCTTATTAAATTTATCTCTGTGTTCATAGTTAGGTTGGTTTTGGTTTGGTGGAGCTTTATCATGGTCTATAGGCTTCTTCTTTAAACTTGCTATCTCAGACTGGGCTGCCTGATATCTCTCAGCCACATTTAAGATCTCCCCCAGCCGCTCAGCACCCTGTTCCGTGAGAAATTTTCTCAGGTCTGGAGCCATGGACTCTCTTAACTGCTCAGTCATAATTATTTCCTTTAAATCTTGGGTTTTTCCCAGAGCAGTCCATTTCTCCAGGTATGTCTCTAGGCGTGCAGAGAACTGGTGGTAATTCTCTCCAGTCAACAGTTTGGCATCCCTAAATTTCTTTCTGTAAAATTCACTGTTTTTCTCATATCTAACTAGAAGAGCTTGCTTAAGAATGTCGTAGTCCTCTTGATCATCCTTGCTCAGTTTGGCGAAGACCTCATAAGAGGTTCCCCTAAGCCCCTGAGATACCTTCATACTCCATCTCTCTTTCTCTAGCCCATACATAGTAGCTAATGCCTCAAATCTAGAGAAAAATGACTCAATATCATCATCTCTTTCTACAAATGGGTCCAACTGGAACCCCATGACTGAGGTTGAGGCAACCTGGCCTGCAGCAGAGTCGGAGGTGGATGAGCTACTTCCATTATCAGGAGCATGGCCTTGTAACTCCAACTCCCTTAGTCGTAGTTCATGTTCCCTTTGGAGTCTTTTATCTTCTCTCTCAGCCTCAAGTCTCCTTTCTTCTTTCTTGGCCTCAGCCTCAAGTTTCCTCTCCTCTAACTGCAGCCTCTTGATCTCAGCCTCCCTATCAGCCTCTAATTTCTTAAGCTCCCTAGCATCCTCTAACATAATTCTCTTCTCCTCAGCTAATCTCTTATCTTCCCTTTCCATATACTTATCACACTCTGAGGTCACATACTGAATCAGAGCTTGCCCATCTAAATTCATTTCCTTTGCAGTCTGCACAGCAGCAGATCTGTATTTAGCCATATCCGCCATTTTATAGTTAACAATATGAAATACTATCCACTACCTTAACTAATTAACCAACTCTAAACACAAGACAAAGGGCAATGATATCTCAAACCACTCTCAGATTATTTTTACTATTAGATTTTACAAATACTGGGACTAGTGACTCACTTAATGTAGGGTACTAAGAACCTTTAAATCCCGGAAGAGCGTCCCAATTAATGTGGTGAATTAGTTGTTATTATTGGTTTCAATATTATATTAATGGTATCTGGTGTGAGGTCAGCTATGCAAGTCCCTGAGGTTTATTAAATACAAATAAGTTTACAGGGTACTTGTCTGCTTCCACCACGACCTCACCCGATTATATCTCTTCCCCTACTGAAGTGTATTGGTGTGTGTATGTTGTCTAGCAAGTGTCTAGGGTATATGCAATGTGATGAAATGTATGAACAAGACAACACCTACACCTATTACTAATAAACAATGATTAAACAAGTCACTGAGTAAAGTTTGGAATGTAACTTATTTTTTTATAATTTATTTTCCTGTATCTAGTTATTCTTCTGACACAGGAATAATCAACTCAACATGATAATGAAATTATTTACAACCAATTATTTTACAACTGTCATTTAGTCGGTGTTATCCCACAATTATTTATATGTCTCAAGCTGGTAAAATGTCAAGTATCTCTTGCTCCTAGAAACGGGTACAAGTTTATTGAACGTTTTTGTTCCTCACTGTCTGATACACTATCTTTTGTGAAAACTGAGAGAGTGGATTGTTTGTGATATCAATTTCCCAGACAAGTCTTATCTGAGGTCTCTGGAACCAGGCTGGTTGAAGTATGTATAAAACGCCAGCCTCCACTGCCAAGACACGATTCTGCTTCTATAGGTAAATCACTGTGTAGGCACTCAGTAGTTAGGCCTCACTGCAGAACTTATGGACAGGTGTTAGATCACCTGGGCTCACTTTCACTCGTAGATGAAACTCTGGAACAATACAAATGTGTCCCACTCAGCATCTAATAATCTCTCTCTTTCATTATTCTAACATGGCAATATCATCAGACATCAGTATGGTAACTAAACAATTAGTTAACGTTCTCAATTTGGTTGGTACCCCCTTCTGGATAAATAACTTTCAAACCCCGTTTGACATTTTCCTTGATAAAGGAAACATTTTACATTAATACTATCAAGTCATGTACAATCACGGTGACTTGCTGAAGAAGACGGCCAGTGATCTTCCTGGTCTTATTTCATAACACAACTTTTTTCTTTTCATCATAAATATTTAATTTTCTTTTCTCCCCATATGGCCGAAAGCCTGTCTGGCTTTTCTATACCAGGTTAATACAGTTCCTAACAACGCTGTGAAACAACACAGAGTGATGTTGCCTTCCCTCCAGATAAATGTTTCCCCTTTAAGGTTCATACAAATTCAATAATGCATACATAATAATGATAAAAATGACAATATAAATGTTAATATAAAGGTTTCAATTCTTACCGCATCAAAGAAATCTACACACTAAACAGTTGAATATTGCGGTATATGGCATAATCCAAATCGCTGCTAGTGCAGAAATAGCAAACAAGTAAGTACTCCTTCCTTGTTTTAAAACAACTTCTTTAGTGTATAAATTTTAGTTAACAAGTGGCCCCGAATACCAACTACTAATTGGTTTTATACAACAGTTTGTCTATTATACTACAGCCAATCAGAGACTGTTTAGTGAATAGCGTTCCTTTTCAAATAAAACTGACCTCAAATATTCAAAAATAAGGACTCCTTCCCCTTTAACCCCACCTCCTATCTCTCCTATTCAAATTAAATTGTTAAACACGAACTAAGGTCACGCCGTCTCACCCCTATTTAGGCATGCAGACCGAACGGCGCCCAAAGCTTGCAAAGCTTTAGTATTGAAGTCGAGATCGTGTATAAGCCTGACTACTGCATACGTTAGATTCCCCGACTGGCATAGTCGAAGTATTCTAAGCCTAACACACGGGCTGGTTCTATATATTAGCATTGGGAGTACAATTCTATGGAATTTAGCGTTTGTTCTCACAGATTTTACTACAGTCCACAAGATGTTCATCATCATCATCGCCGCCACCACCATCATCATCATCATCTTTCAGCTTCCAGTGGAACACAGGTCCTCAAGAAAAACATGACAAGCCTTCTGTTCTGTGCTGTCCGTTCAATGCCATTCCATTTCTATCTCTATGTCTCTTCTCCTAGTGTGTTTGATCTCCCTCTTTTACTCTGGAGCGTCTGAATGGCACAGTGGTTAGAGCGCTGGTCTTTCGTAGCAAAGGTGCCGGGTACGATTCACGGTATCGACATGCTCCAGTCTACCCAGCTGTAAATGTATACCAGACTTTGCTCTTGAGTTAGGGAAGTAAAAGGCAGCAAGGAAGGGAACTTGTCACCCCACCTCTCGATGCTAGACCTGGTGTAATGAAGTCTCTAACACTTCACCCCATACAACAGTATCTGCTATGGGACTATCTTTTTACCTGTTACTTTGGGTATTCCAGAACATAGACTGTCTTGTAATGCTGTCATCTTGTTTCCTTAATGTTTCATATCCAAAACCAACATACGTTTGTCGTATCCTACATCAGCGCCTTCTCCTCACCCCCCCTGTTCCACACGTTTTTGTCTGGTATTTATAGTCATTTTGTCGTATTATTCCAATGCTTCTATTCTGTGCCAGCAGCCATTTATGAAACTCTGGATCTTTGTGATTGTCATGTTTGTTGTTCTCCATTGTTCATATAATGGCGATATAATAGGACTGCCTTGACACTGGAGTGGAATAGGAACTCTCTAACCTGTTTCTGTTGACTTACAATATTTGTCACTGTAAACCCTCTCTCTTCCTCCATCTTGCCGTGTAAGATCAGTTTTCCGTTGTCTTTGTGTCTTCTAGATCTGTGTTTTAACCTATTTTGTGTGTTTTTTGTCCGATGAAGGCTATGGGCCCCTTTGATTGTCAGATGAAGGTCTTGGACGACCCCCTCTTGGGAAAAAACTACTTGATAGTGTAATAAACAAAACTTAACCTTTAAATATAAGGTTATTACACGGACTTCATCGAATCCATACTTAGACCCCACCACCAAGGGGTTCGTGAACCACAAGTTAAGAAACCCTATTCTAGATCAGTTACTGGCAATAATAAATACGGTTATTAAAGTATCGCCCTCAAATGTGTGAAATTCATTTTCGCTACTTAACTTGCATAAATCAAATAAACAGAAGGGCTGATGAGATTTAAACCTTAATATGGAGGGGGGGGGGGGGGGGGGGGTGCTGAGGGAAATTCAGTTCCCCATGTTGTTCCCTGGGTTCTCCGAGAAGGAAAAAAAAATGATGACTGCTGCTGCTGTCAGGTACTGTATGTTGTACAAGCAACTATAATATGAGGCTGGTAACCTGCTGCTGTCAGGTATTGTATGTTGTACAAGCAACTATAATATGAGGCTGGTAACCTCATCACGTCAAACAAAGTGCTACATAAACCGCCGTTGCAGTACTTTGCTGCCAGCTTTCTGCAGTGGTGGCTGAAAGCTCTACCAGCAGCGGGAAGGAAAATAAATGGAATGTTCATAACTATCGGCACAGTAGAAGTTGTAGGCACGTGCTATGAGCAGTTGACTTGGCAACGCTGCCAGCATGACATCATCATAGCAGATAAGAAAAGACTGTTGCCTGTTCTCTCGTGTGTTTACATATGTCAGCACATAGTTCTTATTATCAACGCTGCGGGTGCTAGCAGACCTTCTCAGTGTTTGTCATTTTCAGGACTTCACCGCAGACACTAGTAGTCCTTGTCAAGGTTTGGTATTTATCAACAATACACATTATTTGACAGAGTTCACTTATTTTTAAAAACGCCAGTTGCGATCTTAATTAACGAGCGGACTTTGGTCTAGATCAGGGTTTCTTAGGTTGCTGTACGCGGATCCCTTTTGGGTCCGTCACTGGATTCTATGGGCTCCGCGTACATAATCAAAAATTTAAAATGCATAATTGTTAATTCTGCGTTTATGTTATTTATTGTTTATATTTATGTTTATGTTTTTTTTCTCTGAGAATGGGTCCATGGCCTTCATCAAACAATCTAAGTGGTCCATGGAACACACAAAAAGTTAAGACACCCTGGTCTAGGTTGAAAGAAGCGTGCCTCGCCACAAGAAGACAAACATCTTAACGAAATCAAAATATGTCACCGTGCGCACTGTCGCCATCTTCCTACTTGTCACAGTTTGTCTAACGTCTTAGCTGTAAAGTGGGTGCGCGCGAGAAAAGACAATAAAGGAGCGTGCCTTTACGACACCCAGTATCGTTTGGAAGAAAATCTAAGTTGGCGAACTTGGGAGTACTCGCTTTCTTGTAATTGTGTCCACTTAGCTTGTTCCAAAGCTTGGCTGGGTCATGGAGTTCTGCGGGTGTGTTTTCAATTTATTGCACCAGGCTTCGGTAAATGTTAGTGTGGAAGCGAGGGAATGAGCTATCAACAAATCTTAATAGAGATTTAGTTTGCGTGGGTTATCTGTGAGTGCGTATGCGCACTAAAAGGAAACAAAACAAAACAAAAAAAACCTCCGTCTCTTCCTCTCTGTGGCAATGGCCTCTATGTCTCTCTATCTCCTCGCTCCTGTATCAGTGTAGCAGATTGTTTTATCTCCGAGTTACTCTATCCTCCCTGTGTTCTCTCATTTCCTGTAGCCGTTGTCTCCACGCTGTTCGGTACTCACGGCCCCTGTATGAGAAGAACCAACACAGGGCCCGTTATATTTTTCTGTGTCGCGGGCGTTTCTTCTATATAGCTTATACAGTGACATCACTGTGATGGACGTCATGCCGGGTCATCTTCATAGTCTTCGCTTCTCTATCTGTCATCTCTAGACCCATTGGCAGTTTTAGGTTGGCCATGCCCTAGGCAAGCAAAAACTTGCGAGCCCCCTTTTAAATAAAATGCCGTTGAATCGACGAGCATCGTAGCGATGTTACAGTATTGTGGGATCGAAACCTGGTAGCGTCACGCTTCAGTGTACTCAACTGTAAGTGAGTACCAGACTATACATTTGAGTTAGGGAAGGCACAAGGCAACGATGAAGGCAACTGGTTACCCCCACCTTGTAAAAAAGCTGGACGAGTATGGTGAAGTCTCTAACGCTTCACTCCCTTACGGCACTATCTACTATGTGACTAACTTTACCTATCGATAAGCATTTATTTGTGCGCGAGACCCCTAAGAGCTCGAGACCCTAGGCTAAAGTCTAGGTTGCCAGTGCCTGAAAATCACCCTCGTCAAGACGGCACGCTATACTCACGGTATCTGTCTAGCCTTTCGCTTCATTGAAGCTCAGAAATATGGACATCGACCAGGCAATGAGAAGACAGTAATTGATGCCCTTGAAATGTGAATATACAGAACAGAATAATAGGGCACATCTCATGGAAGAAGAAGAAATCCTATAACGAATTCATTGAAAAGCTACTAATGAAAACAAAATTAATGAATTTTTTTGTCATGCGCACCAAGAAAAACATTGTAATGTATCTCATCACCCAAGCTGTGTCTCCAGAGATCATATACGTTGACATAAAATTATATAAATAGTATGGAAAAAATAGTGATGGATGGCATGGTCCCTGGAAAAAAAATGGGAATGGGACGACCTAGACGACGGTTGATCTAGGACAGTGTTTCTCAACCCTGATAGTAGCAAAGCCCCCTTTTGACAACTAATATTTTAAAAAGCCCCCCCCCCCCCACCCTTTTAGCACCCCCTTGCTCTTTATCGTGTATACAAAAACACACACACATACACATATACATATATTCCATCATATTTTTAAAAAAGCAATGCAGTTAATGATTTATATTTTCTTGTAATATAAAAAAAAGAGAGAAAGCACATTTATAAAAGCGTATTTATATTAAATATGTGTTTAAGTACGGAATTATATACACCACAAGTTCATTGTCCTTGAATTACAAATTGGCAGAGCAAATGATATAAAATTAATTCTTACAACTCTATAACTATCATAATCATATCATTTTAATAGCGCCTAAATGACTGCATATATATCTTCAAATCTGAATATTAAAGCCTCTCCTTATGTAACCAGTTTAAACATGAAAAAATTTAAAAAAGTATTAGTATAATGATATAATTATATAAAAATTCACTTACTAATGAAGCTAATGAGATCCTTGCGCATGGTGTGACTCAGCCAGTTTTGTAATAATTGGTTCTAAGTTTGTTAAAATCCTGTTACAAATCTGCAGTCGGTTTCGTTGCTTTTGTAGTAGCAACACTACTGCACTAAACCCCTTCTCTACCAAATACGACGTTAGGAATGATGTAATTAGCAATTTAGTTTCACATCAAAGAACGGGATATGCAAGCCACTGCTGGATCCAAAATTTTTCGTAATGTGTGTGACTGAATCGTGCTTTTGCCTCGAAGTCATTTTGTAGCTCAATTAATCCTTCTTGTACATGTTGACTAACTTGTTCCATGTCTGATTCAAACGGATTAATCACCCAATCCGGTATTATTAGTTCTTGCAAGTCTTTAAATCTTATGCTCATATCATTTTTAATAGCGTCCAAATGACTGCAATAAACCTCTAAATCTGAAACTTTAAGCCTGTCCCCACCTAACTGCACAAAACATGGAAAATGAGAAAGTTCTCGGCGACTAAGATTATTTTTGTACAATGTCAATTTTTTTATTGTAATTCCTTTCACTTTAATCAGACTGATCTCATTTCCTTGTAGCTTAAGAAGAACCTCATTTAACTTTTGAAATATACGTGAAAGATAGGCCACATAGTTTCGCAATACTTCTCTTTCGATGCTAAATTCTTCTTTTATTGAATCCAAAAACTCCACTGTCTCCTGACAATGGTAACATCCCAGATACTAAAATTTTGCGTTTGGAATCCTTGAAACACTCCATGGGACGCAGGGTAAATAAAAACTGTCGTGTTACAAGCTATGCGAAGGGGAATATCTTTTGTAATTGTTTCATATAGATTCTTGTAAAAATGTACACAACGCCTCCCTGAATGGACGTAGCGACCCCCAATCGTTGCGACCCATCAGAACGCCCCCAGACATCTTGAAAACGCCCCCTAGGGGGCGGTACCGCCCCCGTTGAGAAACACTGATCTAGGACATCACAGAGAGTCTGAACTTGTCTTTGGATGATGCAGGTCGACTTGCCCAGAATCGTGATGCGTTCAGAGCAGCTGTAATGGAGACAACGTTCTGGAGAGAATATGTCACATGATGATGACAGGTGAGGTAAAAACGTAAAAATAGGAAGTGAAAGTTGAATCACCCATACGGGAAAATATGTTCTGATGATAGGAAACTATACAGAGCGATACAACAGAAGGCAATCTGATCATCAGAAAGGGTCCCCCCGTCGATCAAGTGTTTCGGCCCCTTACTCTCCTTTACACTCTAAGGGGGGCGGGCCCACCTGGGTCATGACTCCGAAGTGTCAGCCTCCTGTTGTTTGTGTAGCAAATGAACCCACTCTACCTTGCAGCTTTAAAATCCACACTTTTCCGCCAACCGGAGGCAATTGTGAAAGTGCCGGTTTAGACTGCCGGTACAGAATTTCTAAAATCATTGCACTTCTGTAAATAATAATTCTTTCAACACGGCTTGCTTTGATCTGTCACAGAAAGTAAGGTAATTTGACAGTTTCAGAGAGGTACACGGGGTAAAGATAGTCACATTAGCAGAAACTTCCCTGGAGGAGTAAAGTGTTAGGGACTTCACACTTACACTGTGTCTCACTCAGTTTTATGAAGTGGGGTTACTAGTTTCGTCTTCGTTGCCTTTGTCTTTCCAGACTCACGAGCAGAGTCAGTTACCCATTTTCAAAAGTTGAGCGCTACACTACCCTTTGCGTCGAGAAGTTAGCGCTGTAACGACACTGCCACTTGGACGGCAGAGTGGAGGATCGTGTTATCACACACTTATTTATGCCTAGTCTTAGATATCTACGGAAGTCAAGTCACAAAACTACGTAAACACATAAGCAAAGGAATGTTCGGCATCACCACACTAATGCGTACATAACTACATCTGTTTTCAATTGTATTTAAATAAAAAAAATGATTACTGCTACCTCCCCGGGTACTGCCATGTTTCTGTCGCGTTACTGCGAGATTTCAACTCAAGAGATCTTATAGTAATGTCTATACCTTAAGGCGGCGTGCGTACCCTGACAACCCCCAGAGCTATGCCAGCGGGAGTTTTCCTCCTGGAAGGTTCTACCTAGATGGACAGGTCTGCGTGGGTAGGGGTCAACACTAAAGCAGACACACTGGTCCACCAGGTAGGGGGTTTTAGCACAGGGCCGACACCCCTGTCTATGTAAAAAAAGAAATCAAGTTACGGAAACGGCAACAAATGAACAATTTTGCTGCGAGATCGACATCCGGAGTCTGAAGCTCGTATGACTGCCAATGGCAAAGCATGAACCAGAGTTGGGGCACGGTACGAATGATGGCCACCGGCCGAGCAAAATGGGGGCAGTTTGCTGCTGCCCTACAAGACGCCACTAGGCGTGATGACCACTGACTGCTTTGTCAGTCAGGGGCTAAGGACCCAAGAAGAAGAAGCAGATCTTATAGTAACATAGACACTGGTACTTTCTTACCGATATCGCTGGTACTTTCTTACCGATATCGCACACCATTTTAACGCATAGATCTTTTAGTAACATAGACACTGGGACTTTCTTACCGACATCGCACACCATTTTAACGCAGAGATCTTATAGTAACATAGACACTGGGACATTCTTAACGATATTGCACACCATTTCAACGTGACTCTTTAGACTAGTCCGTACTACGAGGAATCGGCAGAACACTGCAATGGTGGCTTCGAGCAAGTTTAATGGGCGTCCTTTCTAAGTCGCGATTTCTCTTAAATTTGGTGGGCGCGTGATGGAAGGGAAAAGGAGGGGGGGGGGGGGGGGGGCTCACTATGTGTAGTGCTTAGGGAAAGTATGTACTGATCTGAGCTGAAATGCTTACTTGTGTGTATGTGACTTTCTGGTACACACGAAAGTTGAATGGGGAGTTGAACTCGAGGCATGTATTCAAATAGCAAGTCGATTGTATAGCGTTCTTACGTGTACATCGTGCTCTTCTGAGAACACTTTTTTGGTGCTGACACAGTTTAAAGTTTCGTTCTACCTGATAATGTGGTCCTGTTTAAATATATTTTACTCGAAGTCAAGGAACAGTGGCGTAACTGAGCAGGGGGAGGTGAATGGGGTATTAGCCCGGGCCAGCTCTGACGCAGAAGGCGAGAAAAGTGATTAATGCAGAAGAAAGTGATAAAATAATTGTGTTTTTTTTTAAATATTGAAATAATTCTGCAATATCTATTTGCCTTGCAGCTCACGAAAAGGTAAGGGTGTAAAACTGCCAACAATTACATTCATATGAGAAAATTTGCCCAAATTGACATTGATACGGACACGAAGGCGAGTGTAAAAAGCAGTGTAAGTTGTAAGGTAAGGTAAAGGATCCCGTTACACGCCCATTGAGACATATTGGGAATATGGTGTTATGCCCATATTTTCTTGACCAATCGGCACACTAGGGGTGATGTGGTCAGCATCACGCCGGCCACCTTACCTTCCCAGAAGTTGCCCTGGTACCCAGTTGGGGCTGGGTCGACCCAGGAGCCGTTTGCGGCCTAAAAAAATCCCACCTCATCTGGGGATCGAACCATAGATCACTGAGCTAGGAAGCCAGTGCACTAACCACTATACTACCGCACCGCGGCTCCCCAGTGTAAGTTGTGCAGGAACGATATCTTAAGTTAATCACCCCCGAATTGTGAAGTTTTCTAGTTACGCCACTGATCTTCAATATAAACCATACACCTCTGCGATTTTGGTGCTAGGAGTTCTATTGATTTTATATAGCCTATAGCTTACCCCATTCAAGTGATCCTATGATTCCCGTGGGAGGGAGAGTAAGAATTTATACATATCGAGATGAAATCAGCAATTCAAACGCTATACACCCCAAACATTTTTGGCTTGAGCAAACAGTGTTGGCTGGAAACTACAGTGGGGCTTTGATCCTCGCCAGGGAGGAGTTTTATTTTCGTGTGTTGATGCCAGCCAGTCCAATAATTGCATGCTTCTCTAGTCTCCTGTGTGAGTTTGTCTGGGCCGTCCAACTAGTTTGCAAACAATATGGCTTTGCTAATGAATTCCTGGAAGGCTAGAATTAATAAGTCTTAGTACATAAGTTATTCCAATACAATGATTGATGACTCTAGGGAAACTATAACCTACATTGTTGTTGTCGTTGTTTAAAAAAAAAAAAAAAAAATCTTTTTGAAGTGTAAAAGGCAAGATTTGCATTGTAAAATGGTTTTTCTGTGGCATTCATTTCCGTTTTTCGCCTTTTTCGAAGCATAGAGCCAACAATACAGTCTCTCTCTCTCTTCCCCCCCCCCCCCTCCCCCGTGCAGATAGCTTGCGCCAGAGCTCATGTGGTCTTGTAGCAGTGGTTTCTGTTCAGAGGCGGATCTACTATGAAGCTTGAGCTTCAGGGTCCCAAGGGCAGAATGTCAGACGGGTCTGCGTGCCCAATTCTCAACCCTTTGAAAATAAAGTTCGTTCGTTCCTTCCCCAAACACTTTTTAGAATAAAAGGGTCCCTCCAGGAGTTCAAGCTTCAAGGCCCCCAAATTATAGATCCGGCACTGATGTCTGTTGTGGCAGTTTTACACGAAGAGGCTGCCAGTCTGTTGGACAATGTCAGTGTCATATTAATCACCAATTACGGCTGGCCTGAGGAAGTAGTAGGTATATTCTTTCCGTATCTCATCAGAGATCATCCAGGAAATACACGGGACTTTATTGAACATGACCTTACTTATGTCTGATGTTCTGCTGGTTTCTTTTATTAACATCATCATCATCATCATCATTACCATTCGTTTCCCCTCAGCTACTTCACGCCCAACCTTCCTGTCCTGTGCCATCCATTCAAGATCTGTCCATGTCTCTTTTATCCCTGTCACCAGTTCCCTTCTCTGTTTGCTTTTCTGTTTCCCTCTCCGTCTCTTACCGTGAGGATTCCAAAACAAGGGCTGCCACGTAATGCTTTTAGCTGTTTTCATCACTGAGTGCGTGTGTGTCGTATCCAACGCCATCGATTTGTTCACATATCACTTCCACAGGCAGAGTATTCTCTGATTCTTGTCACCAGTTCCACATTGGTGATCTTCTCAAACAACTTCCATTCTTCTGATCGACGCAAGCACCAATTTATGCTGGCCTGTAAATGAACATTATTAAAGTCATGCTGGCATGTTTCACTCCGCGCCTCTCTCTCTTTTTTAATTAACATATGCCATCACTGCAATATGTGTTTTCTAGTTGATAATAAGAGAACAGAAGAGATGCGCTGTACCATATCTGTGTCATCTTTTGTTGTACTCTCTTTGCTTTCTAAAAAAGAATGCTGCATCAATCCAGCGTAACCCTTTGAGTGTAGCATTTTAAAGTCTGGAATGTTAACTGTGTCAGTATTCACGCGCTAGGACATCTGAACTAGATTCACAATTAAAAGGTAAATGTAAAGGTAGTTTTATAGCAGATACTGACATGGGGGAGTGAAGTGTTAGAGACCTCTATACTAGGTTCAGCATTTAAATGAGGTGAGATAACCAGCTGCCTTCTGCGCTGCCTTTGTCATTCTCAACTGGGCAGTTTCAGGTGGTCATTTACAGTTGGGTAGACTGGTGCATGGCGCTACTAGGTTTTGAACCCGGAACACTGTAATTTGCCGCAAGAATCTAGCGCTCTAAACACACTGCCAACATGGACGCTTATAATAACGATACTTTGTGATTAGAAAAGTAAATGAGAGAATACCCCCACCAACATCTTCTCACCTCCCAATACTGTCTTTCTTGTTTTAGAGGGTTCTCGTCATTGGCTTATTACTATTTTCTGCGGTCTAGTTTCCAGATGGTTGTTCAGGCATGTCTGACAAGAAAATAAATGAAGGAAAACCCACCAACGTCTTCCCACCTCCTGCTGTCCTTCTTTTCTTACATGGTTCTCATCATCTTTATCTTTTACGGCTTGGTTTCCAGATTGTTGTTCCGGCATGTCGAACAGACGTTTTAAACAAAACGTCACGATGTAAGATCATCATGCTAGCACGCGAACTAGCCATGGTTTCTGATTGGTGGAGATAGCAGAAGAGAAAGTTTTCTCTCGTTCGTTATCATTTACCTTCTGCGTCAGTACTAATCTTTCAGTAACTGTGAACATCATATCACTGTCATTGTGTTTGATGTGTGTCTTGTATTTTGTATGTGCACCACCAGGCAGCCAGAAGATAATGCGGCCAATGATTGTCTTGTATTTTTCATATTCAAGAACGAAAACTTCAGCTCCCCTTTCACGACAAGACTGGATCGATAAATCAATCAATCAATACCCTTTAGCTCCCCAAGGAGCAAAGGCCTTGAACAAACATGTCAAGTCCTCTTGTCACGTGCCATCAAGCTCTTTCCATGTTTTCCTCATCATTTTCACTTGTCTCCAGTTCTCTTCTTCGTGTGCTTCGTGGTCCACCTGTCTTACCCTGGTTGTTCCAGCACAAGGACTGCTTTGTAATGCTATCTACATGCTTCCTCAATATGTGTCCTATCTAAAGCCATCGTCTTCGTCTCATCTCTTGTTCCACTGGCACTTATCTGTTTCTTGTAATCAGTTCTACATTAGGGATCTTGTCGTACCATTTCAATCCCTCTGTTGATGAATGCACTTTTAGTTGTTGTTTTTGTTGTTGTCCATGTTTCAGAGCCATACAACATGATTGACTTGACATTTGAGTTGAAGATTCTTATTTTTGTGTTGGACTTGATTTCTCTTTATCTCCAAATACTGTATTACTCTTCTTCTTCTTCTTCTCGTTCGCTGTTGTTTAGAAATGTCTACACAAGAAGTCCGGTTTTCTGGATGTATGTTGCTGTGGTTGAAAGTTCTTCAAGACTCCCAAACAGCTTTGTGTGGATGTGCGTCTCTGTGGGCCAATGTTCAGTTCGCAATTGACTAAGCATGTGGCAGTCTTGCAGGATGTGTTCGGCTGTCTGTGCTGCCTGTCCACACGTACATAGGGGTGATGGGACCAATCTCAGTCTGTATAAGTGACTGTTCAGTCTGTTGTGTCCTGTTCTCATACGGAACAGGATCACCTGTTTTGCTCGATCAAGATATTGATAGTTGTCTCTTTGTTGGTCAATTTTCCTGATGGCCTTGATAAGGGTCTTCTTTTCCTGGAATGTGATTGTTTGTTCTTTTTGTTCCTGTGTTGCTCCCTCTTTTGCTAACATATCTGCTCTCTCATTTCCTGGTATGCCACAGTGTGATGGTATCCACTGTAGCACTACCCTTCTTTTGATATTTACTTCGCATAGGACTTTGTTTAATTCTGGCAGTTTATCACTGTTGAGAGCTTGCAGAACTGACATTGCATCGGTAAGGAATACAACCTGCTGACATTGGCTTATTGTGTTATTTATTATTCCTGCAGCAATGCTTATGGCCTGTACTTCAGCAGCATAGTTTGAACAGAATATTCCAGTAGGTGAACAGGTGGATTCATTTTCTTTGTCTGGATAGACCACATAAACTCCTGCGCCTCCGTTCTTCACTGCTCTGGTTGCAGATCCATCAGTATATACTTGGATCCATGCTTCTCTGGGGTATAGTTCTTCAATCATGTCACATGCTGCTATTTTCCTTTGGAGAGTATTTAGCTCTCCCATGGGGCAGGTGGTAGTTATGGAGGTCTTAATACTGAAATTTTGATGTTGTTCCCATGGGGTTGGGAGGAGTGTGGGAGTTATTTCCTTAGTGATGTCTGGTAGTTCATCCTTGTATGTTCTAATTAGTTTTTTGGACCGATGCACAAAACTGCTTCTCTTCAACCTCCCACTGGCTAAATCTCCAAATCTAGTTTTCATTGGATGTGCGGGCATGTTCTTGTACTTTTCTGCTTGGATCAGGGTCTTAGTGTCTCGTCTGTATAATAAAGGTGGAATGCCTGTGATTTTTTCCATTTCATTTATTGGTGTGGTCTTCATGGCACCCGTGATCAACCTAAGCGCTTGATTTTGTACTTTATCTAAGGCTTGTAGGTGTGATTTGGCTGCTGTAGACCATGCTGCTGATCCGTACTCTAATATAGGTCTTATTGCACCTGTATACACTTTCTTTAGTGTTGTTTCGTTAGCTCCCCAACTTGATCCAGCTATTTTCCTCAGTATGGAAAGTTTTTCTTCTCGCTTTAGCCTCTGTTCTCTCGATGTGGTGCCTCCATGTCATTCTCTTATCTAATGTAATGCCCAAGTACACCGGTTCCTCATCTGTTTGGACATGTATATTTCCAAGTCGTATCTCTCCTGCTTTGTCTTTGTTGGAGAGCGTGAAAAGTGTTGTTGATGATTTTTCAGCGTTGATCTGCACCATCCATTTCTCTGCCCATGCTGCTATGTTGTCTGCTGCCCTTTGTATTCGCTTATTAGCGATAGTTAGATGTTCTTCTACACACCACACCACCAAGTCGTCAGCGTATAGGGCAGCTCTCACACCTTGTGGCAGATCGTGGATGAGGTCATTGATGAATACAAGGAACAGGGTGGGAGACAATACTGAGCCTTGAGGAACTCCATGTTTTAGGAGGATTTTCTTGCTGTTGTGACCTTCCATAGTGACTCTTGCTTTCCGATTGTGTAGGAACGACTGGATCCATTTTCTCATATTACCCTTGATTCCGTTCCTTTGCAGTTTTTACTATTAACCCGTCTTTCCATACTTTGTCAAAAGCTTTTTGGAGATCTATCCATAGGGTAAAGACTTTTCTCTTTTCTTGGAAGGCATCTTCAACGATCTGTGACAGGTATGTGATTTGGTCTTCTGTGCTGCTGCACTCTCTAAACCCTGCTTGTTCTGGCACTAAAATTTTCTCGGATTCCAAGTACCATTTCAATCTTCTGTTGATCATCCTCTCCATTGTCTTACATACACAGCTTGTTAGGCTTATTGGTCTGTAGCTGGTGGCCTTCCTGTTGTCTTTTCCTTTCTTTATGATGGGACACATGAGCGCCTCTCTCCATATCTGTGGCACACTGCCTGTCATCCAACTGTAGTTGTATATTTGCAACAGTTTGCTCATTGCTGTATATCCTAGGTGTTTTAGCATTTCGTTGGTTATACCATCCGGGCCTGGTGATTTCCTGTCTTTAAGTTTCCACACGGCTGTTTTTAACTCGTCCATATTGAAAGGTTTGGACATAACGTCCGGACTGTTTCCATTAGTTCTAGTGTGGATTATTTCTTGACGAATGTCTCGTTGTCTGCGTAAATTGACGGAGATGTTACTTTCATTTCTGTAGGATTCCGCAAATATGTCTGCTGCTTGTTTGCCGGTATATAGTTTCCCTGCATCGTCTAGTGTAATGGTTTGTCGTTGAGAATTGTTATCGTCATTCAATTGTTTAGTGAGTTTCCACAACTTTCTCCCTTCCTTTTCAAGGTTTAGTTTATATGTTTTTTCCCTCCAGCTTCTCCTCTGGGCTTCTAGCTTTCCTTTAATGAATTTTGCTTTTGCCTTTTGTAGCATGATATGGTTCTGTTGGGATGGTTGTACCTCTGCAGTGTGCCTTGCTTCATTCATATCTTCATGTAGGTTTTGTAGTGTGTTGGACCAATATGGTACATAGTTCTTCCTCGCTCCTCTCGGTATTGTCTCCTTTGCTGCCTTGAGTACTCCATTATTAAAATCCCAGATGACTGTATTACTAAATGCAGTGAAAGCTTCTTTTGCTGTTTGTATTCTTATGATCTAAGAATTACAAGTTACGTCTTAGAGCTCTTCTTGTTAGTATTTCTGTTTTGGATTCTCCGTCATCAGTGATTGCCCCTAAATATTTACACCGGGATAACAGTTTCAAGCTGATGTCATTTTAGCAGGATATTTGATAATACATTTATAATAACGTAATGTATGTAAAGGACGATAAATACTGCTTTACTAGACCCTCACTTTTGTTGCAATAGCAGCGACATATGTGTTCTTACGAGACATCGTATAAAACCATATTGGACAGCTTCGGCGCTTAAACCAAATTTATACTATTTGTCTGTCATAATTTGTGAGACAGATTATAGCCAGCGTGCAAGCCGATTGTCTGCCTTTTGTTTTATTTGATTCGACACGATGTTAACTGATGTCTAGTCGCCTCACTTGTTAACAAAGTGCATCGTGCTCACTGGCACATTTTAGCATGATCTTTTACATCATCAGCACCCTTCAGCTCCCCAAATGTCGTGAAATTCTACATCCACATATATAAATTAAAAAGTAAATGTAAAGCCTAACAAATAAATTCTATAAAAGGAAGAAGAATGGTAAAGAACAGTGCTGTCACAATGACAGTACTCGAAATCCCCTTTGTTTATGCTTTGTCTGCAAATTGTAACGTTTCCACGTTAAATACAAGCCACTGCATAATACAAGCGTTTCCACAACACATTAAAACGGGTATTGCATTTCTAAGAAAAAACATTGAGAGGCACACTGCGTATGACCTAAATTAATTACACTACGAATGGACAGATGGATGTAGGATGGAAAGAAGGGAGGGCTGAAAATCAGGAACGCATGCAACACTAAACACGCGTCTCGCTATTAATGCCACCCCCAACAAGCGTAACGCGATATACAATTACTACTATCACGCGTGTAAGGCCACATGCACTAATTTTTTTTCAGACGGACAGTGATAAAAACACTACCCTTCCCAGAGTTAGGTTTTAAAAACCTGGAAAACGCTTATTAGGAAAGATGACATTAGATGGGTTTACGTATGAAAACATGACAGACCCAGACACCACATGGGGATTGAAGTGAACAGGAGGTGGTAGAAAATGCACATTTTGAACGCAGCCACCTAGCTCCCTTAAATTGAGATATTTGGATTCCTTAGGGCTTGCTGACACAGAATATGTTAAGTGTTACGCAAATAGTCCAGGAATTAATAAATTATAGGCAAAAGAAAATAATGAGGGTGTCAGACAACCTAAAAACTCGGAGTCGCTCAGTGGCAGAATTTTAAACCACCATTGTACGGAAATAGGCCACAAGTTACATTTGAATGGATTGGATGGAATGATATGTAAGGCTAAACACGATTAGTCGGACTATAAATGCTATCTTTTGTTGTCAAGGGAGACGGAAGTAAGAGTACTTTTTTTCAAACGATGGGGTAGAAATGGCCTGATTGGTTAGGTCTGTTAATATAGTTAATTGATAGCGTTAGTTCGAGACCACTAGTTCAAATAAGCTTGATAAAGCAACAGTGCGTTGAAGCCAGCTCATATTTTTGCTAAATAAAAGCCTGGAACATAAGCAGATGGGAATTTGTGCCAGTATTTGTGCCTACATTCATTGCTAGTCAACGTATCTGTGTTTATTTCCTTGAATTGTGGTAGGTTGAAATATTTGATCTCTTTTTAATGAAAATTGAATGTACATTGATAATTTATGTCTGTATATGTGTGCAGTTCAGTAGCGAACATGAGACAAGGCCTATATCTATATATATATTGCTCCAACCTGAACAGAAGGTGTCGGAGAAAAGTCAAACTACATGGAATTACCTCATAGTACACTGACACCTACCTTATGACATGGAAGGACTTATAGCTGAAAGTGCAGAGGCGTAGTAACCATTAGGGATGTTAATACTGGAGTAAGCTGCTTCAGAAAAAGATAGCAGTTAAACTAAAGCTCTGAACTCTGTGTTTGTGATGTATTGTGCTCAGTCTAGCCAGATAGTATAAATTAGTTCTGAAGTAGGAGGTACATCCTTCTTGTTTCAGGGACTGTGGTCCTAGTTATTGAAGCCGCACCTGGTCTGAGCGTTTGCTGAATCCAGAGGCTACAACATACTCTTTGGTCCCTGTAGTAACCAGTGAGGTGTCTTCAGAACCAGTGAAGAAGTCTAGCAGAGGAGTCTTTGCCTGCCGCCATCACGAAAGTTAAGCCCTTCGTGGCCAACAGAGCTCAACAATTTGTACCCCTCCTTTTAAAATGAATTGTATTAATTAAAGAGGGGCAATTAATTGTTTTAATGTTCGGAACTGAGACCATCTCCAATACTAGTTCCAACATACACAAGCACATGCAGTCATGATGACCAATAAGAACATATCTTGAAGAACAAAACCAGTATTACCTCATATTACCACATCACAACTCACACACATAGATTACTAATATTGTATGTCAATGCACAGACCACATTTATCACTGTGTACATAATATTTGTAATTACATGTTATAATATTGCCTGGTTCACTGTGTAGTTGAATCAGGATCACTATTGTAGAAAAATCAATACATCTGTATATATCTGAAATTTATCATTGAATCTTTTAAGATAGTCTTCTAGAGTGTTGACTGTTTGTGAGTGTCACAGTATTGTCAAGTGTGGTGGAATAATTAAATTGTTTATCTGTTTGTTGTTGTGGTGACTTACACTTCATCATTTGCATAACCCTAGACATATAACGTTACCAACACAATATTCCAGAATAATTCTGACTGAGATATAAATATGTGGCAGTAAGTAAGGTTATCTGTAAAACACTACACATATTAGATACAGATACCTTCACAGCTGATCTCAGTCAGTACACTAAGTCCCTATAAATATTTATATCATCCCACTTTACCACATATATTGGGGTCCGGTCCGGGATATTGAATCCTTTACTAGTATAAATATTGGGGGTAATTCACTTCAGGGAATATAAAAAGTTAAAAGGTATCCTTGGGTGGAATTAAATAAGGTTGAGCTCTTGGTGCCTGTTTTGTCTATTGGATATATAATTACAGATTATATTGTTTAGTTAGATATTTTATTTAATTACCTGATATAAAATGGCGGACCTGGCCAAATTTCGATCTGCGGCTGTACAGACTGCAAAAGAGTTGGGATTAGATGGGCAAGTTATGATTACCTATGTCACTACTGAATGTGACAAATTTATTGAACGGGAAGAAAGAAGATTAGAAAAAGAGGCCGAAAGAAAGTTAGAGGCTGAAAAGGAAACTAAGAGGTTGCAGATTGAGGCTGACAAAGAGGCTAAAGCATTGGAGGCTGATAGGGAGATTAAGAGGCTCCAATTAGAAGAACAAAAGGCAGAAAGGGAAGAGAAGAGATTAGCTGCAGAAAGGGAAGCCGAGGAAAGAAGATTAGCTGCAGAGAGGGAAGCAGAAAAAGAGGAGAAGAGATTACAAAGGGAACATGAGCTACGACTAAGGGAGTTTGAGTTTCAGGGCCATGCTCCTGAAAATGGTGCCAGTCCCTTTGCCTCTGATGCTACTACTACTCAGGGAGCCTCAACCTCAGCTATGAACTTTCATTTAGATCATTTTGTTGAGAAAGACGATGATATAGAGAGCTATCTAAATAGGTATGAATTATTAGCTACCACATATGGGTTAGAGAGAGAAAGGTGGAGCTTAAAGTTATCTCAAGGACTTCGTGGGGCAGCTTATGAAGTTTTTGCCAAAATGCACAGGGATGATCAGGAAAATTATGACATGCTAAAGCAGGCTCTTTTGTTAAGATATGAAAAGAACGCAGAATTTTACAGAAAAAAATTTAGGAATGCTAAACTACTGTCAGGTGAAACCTATCACCAGTTCTCTGCACGGATAGAGACATACTTGGAGAAATGGACTTCTCTGGGGAAAACCCAAGATCTTAAGGAAATGGTCCTTATAGAACAATTAAGAGAGTCCATGGCTCCAGACCTGAGAAAGTTTCTCATGGAACAAGGTGCAGAGAGGCTGGGTGAGTTGCTAAATGTTGCTGAAAGGTATCAGGCGGCTCAAGCAGAAGTATCAGGTAATAAAAAGAAACAGGTGGAAAATTTTAGGGCACCACAAAACTTTAATGAATTTGATCATAGAGATCAAAACAAAGGTAAGCACCAGTTTGATAGGCCACGAAATGACTATAAAAATAAAACCCCACAATTCAATGAAAGGAAATATGATAACAGGAAACCCTTCAGACAGGAAGGAAAATATTGTCAAATATGCAGGATGCATAATCATAATACTAGTGAATGTGGTAGGAAGGTTCCTCCATATCACGCGGCATGCATGATAACAGTGGACAAGGGGAAGAAGAAACTGACAGAGAATCATATAAATCTTCAACATCCCCCCATCTGTGAAGAAGTGACATGTAATGGGGCCAAGGTTAGGTGCCTTTACGATTCAGGTTTAGAATATGACTCAGTTGTGAGTGCAACCCTAGTGCACCCTGAACAGTATACCACAGAGAAAGTGGAGATACAAGGGGCCGTAAAGGGAATATCCACCATGACACTTCCCGTAGCCGAGATCAATGTAGAGACAAGGTACGTGGAAGGAGTGATTAGAGCAGCCGTGTGTGACGATCCTAATTACCCGCTGGTGTTAGGAAGTAAATATGTTTTTCTAGGAAGCCCTGTAAAACCTGTGGTAATGGCCACGCTTCAGGTCAGGTCGACCCCTAGTAGAAAGGAGGAGGAACCCCCATTAACCTTTTCTGATAAACAGATGAGAAAGGCCCAGGCAAAGGACAAATCATTAAAACCTTGCTTTGACAAATTACTAAACAGCCATGCACACCCTAAGAAAGGACAATTTTACTTGAGGGATGGACTGCTCCACAGGAAGGGGGGAGCAGGACCCAAAGGATATGGACAGTTGGTACTCCCAACTCCCTACAGAGAAGAAGTGATGGCAAAATCACATGTTGTACCAGACGGTGGACACCAGAGAAATGGGACTACCCGTCAAAGGACATCAGAAAAATTCTATTGGCCCCAAGTAGCTGCTGATATTGCACAATTTGTGGGGGCCTGTGAAAAATGTAGCAAGGTACAGTCCCCAAGTTGGGAAAATCATAATCAGATGCCAGCCAAGCATTCTGAAACATATGGGCCTAACATTAACAAGGAAAATAACAATAATAAGGTTGACATAGAGGATAGGTATCCACCTTTCCCCCAACAGTGTTCACCAAAAATATTTAGATTCGCAACTCTGAGAAAGGCATCCAGAGAAAATAGAAATTCAGACCAGTCAACCCAGGGACAGTTTGAAGCCGCATTTAGGGAGCTGGCTGACATTGACATTGAAGATGATCCGCCTAAGTTAAAACCGAAACAAATTGTTAACATAAGAACAGTGGGCAGTGGACGAGTGAGCAATTCGGGAAATGCTCACAGCGCTTCACACTATGGCTATTAACTTAGCATTAAAAGGGCACTGGTGACATTGGTAGTCACCCGACCCCACACCGTCCAAGGGAAATTATTGATCGGACCCTGGATGGAGAAAACCCACACATCTTTTAGCAATGCTAAGGGCGAATTGATTTCTGATGCAGAAACTCATTTCCCCACATATTATCTTAATTCTCCAGATTGTCGGTAGGCGAAACTATAGTTGGTGAATATAGCCTCCATTTGAGCGGCACATTATATAACATTATAAATATATTATTAGAAGGGTGTTTCCACATTCAATCCCGCCTGAGATCAGACAAATTGTTGGCTGTGAACATTTCGGAGGAGCAGAGTGTCTCCATTGTTACCTTTTGAATTGAGGATAGTCCGAGTGTTTATTAAGGCTGATCCGGAAATTATTGGATCCCCTCCACAACTCAGATAGCACCATATAGATCAACTCCTCATAACGTACAAATTGAGGAACATCTAATATTCTCGGGACATGTCGTTGAGCAGACTCAGCGAAGAGAAAATGGTGAATATTGATTGCTAAGCAGTAGTAAGACAAGCCGTAACACTTGCAGCTGTACAGTAACATATCTGAAATGGATTCTTGGATTGCAGAGGTCTGAAGCAACCTTCGTCAGTAGTGCTTACTTTGACTTGACCCACCTGCATTAATCCATGAGCAAAATAAAATTAGAGAAACGTTGATGCAGATTTTTTAAGCCGCCATCCGTGCGATGAAAATCAAAGAAATCACCAGGCATAGACATACATTTCTCTATGTGTATGTAGAATTATAGACTGACGTATAACGTCTGTTTTAAGAGGGGAGGATTTGTCGTGAAATTCTACATCCACATATATAAATTAAAAAGTAAATGTAAAGCCTAACAAATAAATTCTATAAAAGGAAGAAGAATGGTAAAGAACAGTGCTGTCACAATGACAGTACTCGAAATCCCCTTTGTTTATGCTTTGTCTGCAAATTGTAACGTTTCCACGTTAAATACAAGCCACTGCATAATACAAGCGTTTCCACAACACATTAAAACGGGTATTGCATTTCTAAGAAAAAACATTGAGAGGCACACTGCGTATGACCTAAATTAATTACACTACGAATGGACAGATGGATGTAGGATGGAAAGAAGGGAGGGCTGAAAATCAGGAACGCATGCAACACTAAACACGCGTCTCGCTATTAATGCCACCCCCAACAAGCGTAACGCGATATACAATTACTACTATCACGCGTGTAAGGCCACATGCACTAATTTTTTTTTCAGACGGACAGTGATAAAAACACTACCCTTCCCAGAGTTAGGTTTTAAAAACCTGGAAAACGCTTATTAGGAAAGATGACATTAGATGGGTTTACGTATGAAAACATGACAGTACCCAGCCACCACATGGGGATTGAAGTGAACAGGAGGTGGTAGAAAATGCACATTTTGAACGCAGCCACCTAGCTCCCTTAAATTGAGATATTTGGATTCCTTAGGGCTTGCTGACACAGAATATGTTAAGTGTTACGCAAATAGTCCAGGAATTAATAAATTATAGGCAAAAGAAAATAATGAGGGTGTCAGACAACCTAAAAACTCGGAGTCGCTCAGTGGCAGAATTTTAAACCACCATTGTACGGAAATAGGCCACAAGTTACATTTGAATGGATTGGATGGAATGATATGTAAGGCTAAACACGATTAGTCGGACTATAAATGCTGTCTTTTGTTGTCAAGGGAGACGGAAGTAAGAGTACTTTTTTTCAAACGATGGGGTAGAAATGGCCTGATTGGTTAGGTCTGTTAATATAGTTAATTGATAGCGTTAGTTCGAGACCACTAGTTCAAATAAGCTTGATAAAGCAACAGTACGTTGAAGCCAGCTCATATTTTTGCTAAATAAAAGCCTGGAACATAAGCAGATGGGAATTTGTGCCAGTATTTGTGCCTACATTCATTGCTAGTCAACGTATCTGTGTTTATTTCCTTGAATTGTGGTAGGTTGAAATATTTGATCTCTTTTTAATGAAAATTGAATGTACATTGATAATTTATGTCTGTATATGTGTGCAGTTCAGTAGCGAACATGAGACAAGGCCTATATCTATATATATATATTGCTCCAACCTGAACAGAAGGTGTCGGAGAAAAGTCAAACTACATGGAATTACCTCATAGTACACTGACACCTACCTTATGACATGGAAGGACTTATAGCTGAAAGTGCAGAGGCGTAGTAACCATTAGGGAGGTTAATACTGGAGTAAGCTGCTTCAGAAGAAGATAGCAGTTAAACTAAAGCTCTGAACTCTGTGTTTGTGATGTATTGTGCTCAGTCTAGCCAGATAGTATAAATTAGTTCTGAAGTAGGAGGTACATCCTTCTTGTTTCAGGGACTGTGGTCCTAGTTATTGAAGCCGCACCTGGTCTGAGCGTTTGCTGAATCCAGAGGCTACAACATACTCTTTGGTCCCTGTAGTAACCAGTGAGGTGTCTTCAGAACCAGTGAAGAAGTCTAGCAGAGGAGTCTTTGCCTGCCGCCATCACGAAAGTTAAGCCCTTCGTGGCCAACAGAGCTCAACAATTTGTACCCCTCCTTTTAAAATGAATTGTATTAATTAAAGAGGGGCAATTAATTGTTTTAATGTTCGGAACTGAGACCATCTCCAATACTAGTTCCAACATACACAAGCACATGCAGTCATGATGACCAATAAGAACATATCTTGAAGAACAAAACCAGTATTACCTCATATTACCTCATCACAACTCACACACATAGATTACTAATATTGTATGTCAATGCACAGACCACATTTATCACTGTGTACATAATATTTGTAATTACATGTTATAATATTGCCTGGTTCACTGTGTAGTTGAATCAGGATCACTATTGTAGAAAAATCAATACATCTGTATATATCTGAAATTTATCATTGAATCTTTTAAGATAGTCTTCTAGAGTGTTGACTGTTTGTGAGTGTCACAGTATTGTCAAGTATGGTGGAATAATTAAATTGTTTATCTGTTTGTTGTTGTGGTGACTTACACTTCATCATTTGCATAACCCTAGACATATAACGTTACCAACACAATATTCCAGAATAATTCTGACTGAGATATAAATATGTGGCAGTAAGTAAGGTTATCTGTAAAACACTACACATATTAGATACAGATACCTTCACAGCTGATCTCAGTCAGTACACTAAGTCCCTATAAATATTTATATCATCCCACTTTACCACACCAAGGAGCATATACCTTCAACAGACATGTGCCAAGTCTTCCTGTCCCATGCCATCAGCTCAATGTCTTTCTATATCTTCTTCATCCACTTCAAGCCTGTCTCCAGTTCTCTTTTACTTGGGTTCTTTGGTCTCCCTGTACCTCTCTTACCCTGGGGATTCTAGAAACATGTATGCATGGCAACGCTATTAGCAGGTTTCCACAACATGTGTCTTATCCACCTCAAGTGTCTTCTGCCCATCTCGGCTCTTGTCTGGTTCTTGTCATTAGTTCTACATTAGTGATCTTGTCCACCCACTTCGATCTTTCTATTACACAAGCTCCCATTTATGAGTGTCTGTAACTTTTTGGTCAAAATTTTTGTGGCTTAAAATTTCTTCTGAATGGTGTAGGCGGCCCCAATCCCAACGTTCTATAGTCATTACCTACGAGCTGGCTCTTCTTACAGCTTTATGTGTTCTACAAAAGTTTGCATGTTGTCAATAACTATATGTTGTCAATAATTATGCAATAAGAAAGTATATGAGCTAATAAGAACAGTTGAAATTAATCTGGTTGAAAGAAAACATTATATTTCAATTTCACCTCAACTTGAACAAAATCTGGCTGCTGTGAACTCGTGTGTTTGTGTAGAATTTCTGTAATATTATCTTACCCATCTGCCTCTTGGTTTTTTTCCTCATGCTCAAAAACTAGATCTTCAGTTGTAAGCGCGTGGTGGTAATTGATCGGGCTTCACTCGCATGAGATGGCCGAACTACTTTAGTTTCTGTATCTCTATATGTTTGATGCAGGATGCAGTGTCTGCATTTTTATTCTAATGTTAACACATCTTATTCTGTGTCTCCCGGTTCTTCTTAATCGGTTTATCCCGCACAGTCTATTTTCTTCTCTTGTTCTCTGACCAGTGACCTTGTTTAAGACTGGTAACAAAGCATTTGTAAAGATTATATATATATATATATATATATATATATATATATATATATATATATATATATATATATATATATATATATATATATATATATATAATTGTTTATCTGTAAAGGACATCTATCTATGTAAGACAAACAAATACGTTTCTTGTTGATGTCAAGCGTCATAGGCATCAGTGAAGTTTGTTTTTATGAATGGATGTGATTCTCTCTCTCTCCCCCCCGATCGTTTCAGTATATTGTATGTGTGGGCCTGCATTTAAAGGAAGCAAGGCTGTAATGAAGATAGGATGAGTAAATTAAGCCTGCACAGGCACAGACGTTACAGATAAAAGTCAGTCAGTTTCGACATTAATTTTTATTGGCGTAGCTAGGGGTCTTTTTACAGGACCAGATCTTATCAGTGCTTCATCATGCTAGCTGATAGATGTTAGTAGTCCTTTTACAGGGTATAGTATTTGTCAGTGCTGCCTTAGAGTTCAGGCAGCTCTCTCTCTCTCTCTCTCTCTCTCTCTCTCTCTCTCTCTCTCTCTCTCTCTCTCTCTCTCTCTCTCTCTCTCTCTCTCTCTCTCTCTCTCTCTCTCTCTCTCTCTCTCTCTCTCTCTCGGACTGACTTTTGCCCTATGGTATAACCAACGGACTTCTGGCTAGGCTGAGGGAAGTATGCCTGACCACAAAAAAACAGGTTATCTGTGTCAGGTCTAGGTAATTTTTTTTCCAGCCGCTCAGTATGTTTTTGAGGGATACACCGGACCCCCCCCCCCCCAAACCCCTCTCTCCATTCTCTCTCCCCTCTCCCCCCCCCCACTATGTATTTAGTGATGTTTCCATGTTGTTGTACCAGCCTTGTGGCACCTATACGTGTGGCTGGCGTACGTTGCTGGCTATGGCTCTGCTTTTGTAATACCAACATCAGACATGGAATGCGCAACAGAGCATACGTCATTCCATGTGCTTTTGGATCTTTTTTTTTAAAAATTGTTTGTTTACTACCTTTCAGCTAGCTCCCTGTGGAGCAAAGGTGTTTAAGAAATGTGAGCTAAACATCAGCTCCTGTGTTTTCCGTTCCGTTATTTTTTCAGGTCTTATTTATCTCCTTCATATCCAGGTCGTCATTCCCATGTCCATGTGTTTTGTGGTCGCCCTCTGTTTTCACTTACCTTTGGGATTCCAGAACAAGGACTGCCTTGTAACGCTGTTAGCTGGTTTTCTCAGTGTATATTCAATCCAACGCCAGCATCTTCTCCTCACCTCTTCCACTTATATTTGTCTGGTTCCATACACCAGCTTCACATTGGTGGTTTTGTCATACCATTTCTGTCCTTCTGTTCTGCTCAATCACCTATTTATGAGTTTTCTTTCAATACCTGTGTCATTTATTTCAAATTGTGAAAGGGTTTCCGTGTATAGATATCGCGGGAATCGAAGCGGTCTTAGCTAAGATTACGTTGAAGGGGAACAAGAACATGATCTGTCAGATCGGGTCGCTTGGATGTGTGAACCTGACTCACATGTGTTAACTTTGAGCGTGTACGATGTGCGTGTTGCTTGTTTGTTAATGCTTCTCGTTGCCTTCAGCGCTGCTTGTCTCTTAACTTCAAAACCTTTGAAGTTCTGTATCGGCGAGAAAATACTTCACAAACATTCAAGGATCACTTATTACTGTAAAGGTGGTGAATTAGCACTCATTAGCAGAATGCTTATTGAATTACTTGAGCATTAATTTACACACATCTGAAACCTCCATTTAAAGGTTATATCGAACTCTGTGTACATATTTCAAGGAGCACGTGTTCCTGACCACCTAACCCCCCCCCCCCCCCGCAGAAATGTGGTGTTACTTACGCTACTGCAACTCGCAGCTAGGCTGGGAAACATATTTGGCGCAATGTTAAATGTCGATGTATAAATGCACATACACGTATGCGCAGATTACTTTCGAACAACAAGACGACACGCTCTTTTATATTTGAACATGCACCTTAATACAACCTGACCCTGGTTTAGGTTGAATGGGCGCGCCTCGCCAAAAAGAGGCAACATTTTATTTAAAAAAAAATAGCAATGTCTATTAAATAAGTGACATCGTTGATCGATAGTTTTTCTCGCCGTTATGACTGGCAGTTGTACCAGACGCTTGCACACGGGTGTTTAAATCTAACAAATGCAGTTTGTGCCAGTCCCTTTAATGACAGACCAATGTAACTGACTGTAGAGTTGTAAGATTTCTGACGAGTCACTAGGTGTGGTTTGTTGTACCAGCCTGATTCTGTAGCCAGAGCCGGATTACCATTTATGCACACTAAGCACGTGCTGAGGACACAAGCCCAACATGGGCGCACATAAAGAAAGTCGAAATAATCCTATATATAAATTCCCAGCTTTTTCTGTCAGTGCGTAACGCTAAGGGATGCAACTTTGGTTGAAAGTTAGACATTAATTATATTGTTTCCCTTATATGTACTCTCCCGAAAATAGTAACACTTACTAAAGAAGAATGTGCAAATAACGGTGTGCACAAAAATATATTTATAGAATGTGTGATCCCGTATACAACACATCCAGGAAAAAACGGATAGACTTAATAAATTTAGCCAGCAGGTGGGCTTGAACATCAATTTAAAGAAGTCTGAGGTCATGACGCTCAATGTGAGCAACCCTGAGCCCATATCAGTAAGGAATCAGCAATTGGTACAGACAGATACCTTCACATACCTAGGAAGCATAGTAACACCAGACGGTGGGGCAGGCAAAGACATCAACATCAGAATGAATAAGGCAAGAACAGCCTTCTTTAGCCTAAATAACATCTGGAAGTCCTCCCAATACAGCACAAGCACAAAATTAAGATTATACCAGAGCTGCGTGCTTTCTGTGCTTCTCTATGGTGCGGAATGCTGGAGAGTCACAGAGAAGGAAATGTCAAAATTGTCCTCTTTTCACACAACATGCCTAAAAAAAAATTCACCGCATTTTTTGGCCGAATACCATCACCAACCAAGATCTGCTTACTTGTAGCAAGCAAGAGGACATGCACACCATCATAGCTGGCAGACGCTGGAGCTGGGTTGGTCATGTCCTCAGAAGAGACCCCGATGCCATCACAAGAACAGCTATGCTTTGGACCCCCGAAGGAAAGCGAAAGAGAGGCCGACCAAAAACAACTTGGCGGAGGACTGTGGAGGCTGAGATGCAGGGAATGAGCCAGAGTTGGGGCACTGTACGAAGGATGGCCACCGACCGTGCAAAGTGGAATCAATTTGTTGTTGCCCTACAGGACGCCACTAGGCGTGATGGCCACTGACTGCTTTGGTGGTCGGTGGTTAAGGATCGAAGAAGATCCCGTATACACACATTGGGATCCTCGCTGCTGCTACGTAGTTAGTGTACTGTGGTGATGAACAGTGCTTTTTAAAAATACTTTTGCATAAGTAAAATTGCCGTTAGGTATTGATGCTTTTGAATTTAATTCCGGTCTTATGACGGGCTTTTACACTAGTTTGTTGATAAGACTGATACTCCGATACACGCTGGAAAGCATACGCATTGGCAACAAGCGAAATCGTATTCAAAGATTGCACATGCCTTAGACAGCATAAATGAAATGATCAGTGAAAAAAGGAGAAACCTAAACAGGAGGCAGAACACAACGCAAAGGGAACCCAAAAATGTGTAGTGCCTAGGGCCCTGGAAGGCCATGACTAGACGCTGTCTGTAGCCATTCGCATGTAATATTATTTCTGGCACATTTCCGTGTTTTCCGTAAGCGAAATACTCTCTCACATCTAATCCTTGTTGCTCCTTACGGAGCATGGGAAGACAATCAGGACGCAGGACGATGGCGTCAAAGTGGTGCTTTATGTAGCAGCTTGTTTTACACGATGAGGTTGTCAGCCCCCATTCTTCTTCTTCGTTCGTCCTGAAAAGGACGTTGGTTGCGTTGTGACCGTTTACAGCGAAGCTGCGATATTTGCGCCTTTCGGCCGACACATCCGACTTCAGCACGGCATTTTTGGGACCGGGTTAGCCTTCCCTCTTCGCTCCCTACTCACTCAGCCAGACTGCAGTGATGCAGCCTGTTTCCAGGACCACCGCTTGGAGGTGGAGTAGGGTCTTGGTCAGCTCTGGTTCGCTGACCCTGACACAAGCAGTCTAGCTATGGGTCGCTAACTGCAATTCTCACTTGACGCGTCTTAGGTCCCATTCACAAGCTCACTTTAGTTGCTCTTTACGACAAGCATGAGGGGAGCAATAGTTTTATCTTTTATTTGATTCCTGAGGCACCCTAGGAAACTGTATGGGGCACAGTGAAACAACAGTGGTTCTCACACTGCTCGAGAGTGTCTCTGTGTTGTGCGAGAGTTGTAACTATTTCTGTCCCAGGAGGTTTTTAGACTTTACCCTAACAGTGAAATCAATGCATATTAAAGAGAAAATATCTCACAGTTTATAAAATATCGTTGCTTAGTGGATGAAGAAAGTACTCAAGCGCTATAAGTCTTGTATGCGGCAAATACGTTTGTTTTATATCAAGTAAAGTGCAGACGTGAGGAAAATTACTATAACCAATTTGGAGTACCTTACGGCATGTGGGACAGTAATTGCAAGCGTTACGGCTCATTGGTTAGATAAAACCACTGCTTCTTCGTCGTTGTCTGCCATATAACCACATCTGTTTCTGCCATGAAGTTTTCGGTCTGTCTCAGGCTTCTCTCGCCATACAACAACTGCTTCAAATAGGTTGGTAAGAGTCATGCTTCAGTCTGTTACTATCCAGAGGCCAGCATTCTTAGAGGACATATTCTACTGTGTTCTTGTCTTCCTCATATGGACGGACATATGCCTGTCTGTCCGATTTTCAATTGTCGAAGAGATGGTATGTCAATCTGCAGTGGCTGGTCTCAACCTGAAACCGCCCCTTGGCAAGGAGTAGTATTAGTATGCTTGTTATTTCTAGCGTTTTGTGGCTTGTTATTTCTGGCGCTTTGTGTTCGCTGTGCCATTTTTCTTTGAAATTATTGTTTTTGTCTCTTCATCTGTCATCAACAGTGTGCCATATTCTTGAATACTAGAGTAAGAAATGTTATGTAAACATTGCAACTGTGGTGGGTTTGATGTTAATACAGTTTGTTGTTAAGAAATCTTAGTGTACTGAATGAGGTCAGATGTGAAGGTCCCTGAATATAATAAATATTAGAGTAAATTTCCAGGGCACCTTTCTACTACCACCACTATGATCTCATTCAGACTTATTCTAGATAGACTGTAAGATGACTACGTTTGGTGTCTAGGGTTATGAAATGTTAGTGTAAGGTTGCATTAACCAACTAAACATATAAACAATTACACAAATTATTTTATTATCTAATACAACACAACAGTACCACGACAATCACATACGAACTACACTTTAAAAGACTATCTTTAGTAAGTCAGTTGTTGAAATTTTATAAAGTAAATGTTTTTTCAATTTATTGTCCTGAATCTAATTTATTTGGAATTAGGACTGACAATCAAAAGTGAAATCATCGAAATTAATTACATCAATCAATTTACATAATGGATCTTCTGTCCATAATACACATATTATTATTATATAAGAGTGTAGTTGTATTGTCTAACTGAGGTGACTTCTAGTATACACTGGTTGATTGTTTATTATCATCATCTCTGCATGTTGTTTGTAAGTTTCTGTGGACACTGATGGAATGTTTATATCACCATTCCCCGTCTCTTATTTTTAATATAATGTTAGTTGAGCGATCAGGTGCCGAACATGCACCTATCTTGGTAATATGATGTAGGACTCTTCCTTCACTTCGCTGAACGACAACCTTCAGCTCCCACTTCTTCAAGAATGATGGTGGTTTACCGTTGTCTCCGAAAAAGGCAAGACTGTGGCATGAATATATCGGCTCACTGTAGTCTGGCACCAGTTATTGACAGCCACCAAAAAACCTCACAGATGCAAGGAAATAACACAATTAAAACGATGACTAGGCAATAGAATATGGCACATTTTCGATCTGCCCCTATGTCCAGGCTTTTCCTATGTTAGAAAATTCTCCGCCTGCTCTCATCGATCTTGCTTTACACAAAATTTTCTTGAAATGGCAGTGAACAGTCCCCGTTTCGTACCAATCTCTACTGCTTTGTCCAATGGGACCATGTTTACATTTATTTTTGAATCTATCGTTTCAAATAACAACTCCCAATATGTTTCCAAGGCAAATATATTTTTAGTTTTAGGTCAACCAATCATACTTCGCCTTCCTTTAAAATCCAACCAATCAAATATCCTGTACCATTTAACCTCATTTACCCAAAGTCGTTTTTTCAAAACATGCCATAAAAAATATAAGCAGGCATGATCTTACCTGACAGTCTGGTCGACTCCACTATAGTATTATGGCTATAATTAGTTAATTAATGGACTATTTGCGTAACTACTACCATATTCTTTGTTAGCAAGTCCTAAGGTACACGAATATACAATTTATATGGGACTAGTTGGCTTGGTTCAGAAGTACACAGTTTTTTTTCTCTATGTTAGTGTTTTTTATTTTTAGTCTACTACCCGTTCAATTCTTTTCCATGTGCTGTCTTCTCTATTTACGTGATAATTACGTCCTTTGAAATAAGAGCTAAAGTTGTTTTTGTGACACGAGTTGTCTACATGTTCTAACTTTTTCCTCGTATTTTGGGGAAACCCCTAAGGCAAGGCTTGCCCCTGTGCTGGTATTGGCTTTTAGTTTAAAATCAATGCGAAACGAATTAGCATTTCATCTATCCTTTCCCCTCCTCGTTCCACAATGCATTTTTATGCAAATATTTTCTTAGAACTAGGAAAAGTGATTATGTCAAGGACGAATTTGAAAAATTGGGTACCGTTTTGTTCGGCTGTTCGTTAGCAAATAATAATCTGAAGGCGTAGGCGATACCAACAGTTCTAGTAGAAAATTCTTTTGTACTTTCTTATCTTTTCCTTTATGCCCGATATTGTTATATATTAATTTAGATATTGTATTTAGAAATTCACTACAGCAACACAGACAGCACACATCGGGCATTGCTATAAAAAGTCTTTCAGAGGTTTTAAATAAGACTGCAACTAAAAGAAATTTCCGAATGATTTGTAGGTGTGCATGTGTTTATGACTTTGTGTCATACAAATAATAACGATTTGCTGTTTATGTTGCGATACATACGTGTGTATGTGTGGTGGTTCTATAATTATATACTTGTATGTGTGTGTGCTGTCTGTGTTGTGTACAGATGTTCTTGTATTCAATGGCCTATTTACCCTTGACAAGACCTACTTAACCATGCTTACCGTATTGATCGTCACTCGACTGTATCGCCCTTTGACGTCTATGACTCTTGAATAAGCTATGAGAGACTGGCTCTCACGAAGACTGGTTTGTATGTACGATATGAAAAAGGAAAAAAAAATTCTTGGCTTCCCATCACATAAGTCTTGAGGAACGACTTGGCTAAACGCGTTAGACATCGATTGGGCAACCCTTTGTGACGGCGGTTAAACGTCTTGGTGGAAATTTAGTTCTGCTCACTTAGTGTTTGTGGGTTATTTTTTTTATTTAAAGTGTTTGCTACTTTCCTTTGTGTAGCTCACCTCTTTCAAACATTTACTGTATGACATGGAACTGTTGGTTATATAAGGCCGTTTTTTAGTGTGCTATTTTGATTATTATGTTTATTATACGTTCTGTACTATATTATTCCTCACGATGGGGTTTTTGCTTTTTGGTTAATAGTCCAGTTTGTTGTGTTGTTCAGAAGCATACTTGTATCTATACTGGCATGAATTTAATATTGGTTAGAGGTTTATTTATGTACTTTTTCTACTGGGTTGTGTTAATCCTTTCTGATGACATAGTTTTGTTACTACTGTTAGCGTTGTAAGATAATTACCAGTTTACTTTCAGAGTATATATATGTGTATATATATATATATATATATATATATATATATATATATATATATATATATATATATATATATATATATATATATATATATATATATATATATATATATATATATATATATAAAATTAATATCATGATTAAGTTTGCTGTCTAACGATGAAAGGGACGATCGAACGAAAGGATCAGTCTGAAGAAAGAGGCACAATTGTCTTTTTACAATTATGTTTGCAGTAATTCAGTTTAGTGCATTAACATTTTATTTTAGTTACAGACAAGGAGATAAAATATAGCGGAAAAAGGAGCACATAGGGAAAAAAGTAGCTTTTGAAAATTATGAGCATGTTAAACTACCACAGGAAAGTGGAATATTAACACTGTTCACACTGGTTTAAAAAAAAGAGAGAGAGAGAGAGAGAGAGAGAGAGAGAGAGAGAGAGAGAGAGAGAGAGAGAGAAGAGAGAGAAATAGAGAGAGAAGGAAAGAGGCGGGAGAGAGGGGAGAGAAAGAGAATTTATAACCTAATTTAGAAAGAAAAACTGCAGAGAACTACGAGATGCTGGGCTGTAAAGAGGGTTATCAGTTGAAATGATAAATAGCACACATGAGCGGAAGTTGAAGCCTGATGGCAGAGGCGTGTGTGTGTGTGTGTGTGTGTGTGTGTGCGGGGCGCATAATCAGCCACGTCTGTCAGCGTGACAATCAGAAAAAAAAATAAAGATGTCCATTATCTTTCAGCTCTTTATTGTCTCCTCCCTTGATATTTGGAACAGTTTTGTATATCGCTGGTTCTGACAACTCTTTTTTTTTATGATGTAGATGATGTATGAGCAATACTTCTTATTTCAACTTTCCCCGAACCATTGCTTACCATTAAATGTTTGTGGTTTCTTTAAAAATGATGGGGGGAAAACTATCGGGGGCAAACAACCTAAATAAAGGAGGTCCTGAGCGAGATGTGGGAAAGAGAGAAATCTAAGACGATCGCAGTTTATAGGATAAGTTTTGAGATGAGGAAAATATGAGTATATGATAATAGTGGCGAAGATTGATTAAAGAACGTATAAAGACGCCGAGAAAAATATGGCGTGACTGACAGAATGACATGGAAGGTTGTCACCAACGCACCTCATTGGCAACATCAGAAACCCGGGTTGTAGAATAATATGATCACCAACGCTACGCAGCACGGTACCTGATGGACTGCTAAAAAAGTATTGGACTTACGTACCACCGCGTGTCGAAAATTACAAATGAAATATGGTGTCTACTTTTCTGTTTCTTACTTCTGTGCATTTAATAGTGTAACGCTTTGATACATGACTGTGGCAAGCTGGATGGCTTAATGCCCCGCGGTTTAAAAAAAAGGATATTGGATATACATGACATACATGTCAGCACAATGAGCAGCAATAACTGACATTTGACTCAGTTTTATTTTATTTCCAGAAACAAAATTCAATGAGTTAAAATCTAAAATGGCCAATAATCCGACGTTATAAGAGATAGCAAAAAGTGTAGCCCGCTTTGAGGCCATGTGTTGAATAGCGGATCTCATGTTATGGTGTAATGTTAATGTGACACGTCATGTTTTGAAGTAAAATGACAGTTGGTTGTCTCTGGTTTGACGTCTGTTTCATATAAATTAGTTGGGTAGGAGTGAGGAAATGAAAATACAAAAATAGGAACTGACTTTTCAAGCACGTGTTGTCGCGGGTTGTCTCCCCTCCTCTCCAGCAGTGTTTCAATAATGGGCCAACATTCGAGTTAAAGGAATGAGGTTTTTGTTTACAATGGTATCAACCTTCGCTGAAGATTACTCTTGGTAGAGATATAAATAGAAGGTTGGTGCATCTATTTCAGGGAGTCTCAGAGGGATTTCTAAAATTACAAGTATAACAACTGAGTCATCTAACTTTGATATAAACTAAGTATTATCCCTACCCTTCTGTGAGAAAAATATGTTTTGACTCGTATTTTATAAGCCCACAGCTGAAGGTGATTCAGCAAAATGATAATTCTATGTTTAGCTCTGTATATATGGATTTTTTAAAACAATGAATCACGCGGATGCAGACATCAAATTCACTTAACCAATTGATATACTCCAACTCTTAATTAATATTTACATAAATAACAAGAGATTAGTTTAAGAGATATTTGATCAACAGGGTTAAAATGAATAAAATTTATTTGTCAAAAAGTTAATTTATTTTGACTTCATGGGAAGATCTGAAATGGTGGTGGATTTAAAAAAAATAAAGGTCCGTAAGCTGTGCCATTTGTGTTATCGTTTCCGTAACTTCAAGTAACAAAATTAATATTATATCAGAGCTGTGTGCTTTCTGTGCTTCTCTATGGTACAGAATGCTCGAGAGTTACAGAGAAGGAAATGTCGAAATTGTCCTCTTTTCACACAACATGCCTAAGAAAAATTCACCGAATCTTTTGGCCGAATACCATCACCAACCAAGATCTGCTTACTCGGAGCAAGCAAGAGGACATGCACACCATCATAGCTGGCAGACGCTGGAGCTGGGTTGGCCATGTCCTCAGAAGAGACCCCGATGCCTTCACAAGAACAGCTATGCTTTGGACCCCTGAAGGAAAACGAAAGAGAGGCCGACCAAAAACAACCTGGCGGAGGACTGTGGAGGCTGAGATGCAAAGAATGAACCAGAGTTGGGGCACTGTACGAAGGATGACCGCCGACCGAGCAAATTGGAGTCAATTTGTTATTGCCCTACAAGACGCCACTAGGCGTGATGGCCACTGACTGCTTTGACGGTCGGCGGCTAAGGATCAAAGAAGAAGAAGAAGAAGAAGCTGTGCCATTACTAGGTACATAGCTTGCATTGTAGTGCCAGTGCTTTTCGTGTGGTTTTCATGAGTCGTTTGGTGTGGTAACAGCACTTTCCTGACGATGATGGAGTAACTGCCCAGGTTGCTTTTTGTAGTGTCATCAAGACCCGTCTGTTGTAGGTATCTAGCGTTGACTTGTGGCAGCTGGTCCCGAAAACTGAGTGAAAACAATACCTCTCGGAAATTTTCAGTCTCCTGATGTGTGCAACAGTTGGCTTCCGCTTCCTACCTACTTTCATCTTCCTCAGAAATTTAAAAGATGCCCCTGAGCATTTAATCTCAACTCATCAAGTCAGATGAAGTGTGTCAGTAGAGCGGAAGAAGTCAAATGCATCATATATATATATATATATATATATATATATATATCACATTCCATAATTCTCGCCGTTTGTACGTCGGTCACATCTAAGGGATGCAACTGTGGTTGAAAGTTAGACATTAATTGTATTGTTTCCCTTATGTGTACTCTCCTGAAAATAGTAACACTCAACGAAGAAAAGTCGGTGTAGAACCCAGTTTCATTCCAGAAACGGATTTAACTCATCATTTTGTTAAAAATAACCTTTAAATGTAAGTTTTTGATTGTTTCAAGACAAAATTTTAATTTAAAGTATTGCAGACTTATTATTATGGATCAAAATGATAAGATGGCTGCAAAACGAGCTGCAGATGCTAAGAGGAAGAGACGATCGCGTCAATCACAACGAGCAAGAGAGACTCTAGAAGAAGCAGCAATACGACGACAACATGAAGCGGCACAAAGACAAGCACATCGTCAGTCACAACGAGCAAATCAAGCTGCAGAAGAGCATGAATCTCAACGCGCTGCAGAAGCTTTTCGCATTCGTCAGTTGAGAGCATCACATCGAGCAAAGGAGACTTCAGAAGAAGCAACCGAACGTAGAGCAGCTGCTGCACAACAAGTGAGACGATCAAGAGCTGTCCGTAGTCCAACAATTCCAAATCATTATGCCTTTGGTGAGAATGCAGTTGCTGTACACAACTGCGGCCCAGTGGATCAGGAATGTCAGTTCTGTCACTCTCTCAATTTTCAAGTGGAAAGATCAACCGATGGTACACTCAAATATTGCTGCCATAAAGGTACAGTGCTGTTGGAGCAAGAAGGAGACGTCCTTTTCCTCCCTATCCCAAGGGTCTTTTGAGCAACTTAGTGCATGCACAACATCGACATTTTATGGGAAATATCCGTTCCTGTAATTCACTCTTGGGCTTTGCATCCATGGGTGCCCAAATCGATCGCTTCGTTGGACGTGGACCATATGTGATCAGAGTGCATGGACAGATCTATCATTTGATTTACTTCCCTCATTATTGACGGGTTATTGCTAGTATATATATATATATATATATATATATATATATATATATATATATATATATATATATATATATATATATATATATATATATATATATATATATATATAACTTCCTGTCTACTGTACTATTTATCAACTGTGTTGTTGACTTCTGTCCATGCCATGACGTCAAACTGTCCAGAATCTTCTCTCTTTGTCGTCCTCTATCTCTTTATTCTTTTATCCTTCCTGTTGTCACGATATACTCCAGCCTCCTCCTTCTCATAACATGCCCAAAAGAAAGTGTATCGCTTCCTCCTAACAGGAGAAAATAAACTTTCCTTTGTGCATTTGCCTCTTTCAGGACATCCTCATTTATCTTTTTAGCTGTCCGTGCTATTTTTAACGTTCTTCTGTAAAACGACTTCTCTGTGGCCTCTAGCGCTTTTCCTACTTGTTGACTAATTGCCCATGACTCGCTTCCATATATCAGGATTGGTTCTATATAGCACCGAAGAACTGTCTTACTTGTCGGTTTACATCTGTGTAATTGTTTTTCCTCGCTTCATTATGTTGCAGCCCATAAAAAAAAAAAAATTACAACGTAAGAATGAATTTTAAAAACTGCTCTGAAAGCACGTCTCCGCATGTCACGGGAATATCCTGCGCGTATCAACAGGTAGCACCCAGATACCCCTGGCATCCGCGTATTATCGCTGCTCGTGACGTAGGCCATCATCAACGTTTTCCTTTTCGCTCCCTATAATTCTAGTGTCCTGATTGTTCAAATGACGATCAAGTTAAGAACGAGCGATTTGTGTAATCATGTCTACTAAATTAGACACGGTATCTTAGACAACATTTCTTGTTTGTCGTCTTTGCCATCTGCAGATGGTCACCAAGAAGCCTCCATCAAATCATTAACATGCTCTTGTTATGGTATATTCTGTAGTAATTTGTTTGACATGATCAGGTTGCCAGCTCCATGCACAACTTCCGGTTAGTCGCATTTTACGACATGTCTGAGGGGGCAGTAGGCGGGTTAGTACTGTGTCTCAACACAAGCCTACCACTTGTTTTTTGTTGTTGTTAAGCAGGAAGTCCGAGTACCATAAACATCATAGTGAGCTGTGTTATTTGAATGATTCGGAACAAACTATAAACAGAAAGCCTGTCATTACAGGCCCTGTACGTAATTGCTAATAAATTGGTGGGTCATAAGGTGAACAGCAGTCGGAATCAGAAGTACCTCTGCAGAAAAGATAGATTGACACAAAGGAAGTCATCTTTATCATCATTTCCTATTTTGTAGCCAGTGGAGCACAGAGCCAATAGCCCAACACTACATCTGGTCCCCTTGTAGAAAATCTGCACCTAAGTGCATTCATATGCTATTGCAGCTGTGGTTTCTAGAGAGAGAGAGAGACAGTAGCGAGTTTGTGAAGTACTAGTATGTTGACAAGTCAGTTATGACAATAATAGATCGTTAACGCCACCAGACGTGACACGTGATGCTCATTCCTCTTGCCGTGTATCTCACGTTCTAGTACAGGAAGCACGATGCAGGGTGGTCGGTCTTTGTTCTGGGCGAGGTTCAGTCAGATAGATAGAGATAGAGGACGGCGTCACTAAGAGAACATACTGGACAGTTTGACAACGTGGCGTTTAAAGTAGTCGGCAATAGAATTGAGAAACATTACTGGGACAGTCAACGGTAGTTCCATAACAGAGATACAGCCGTAGGGGAGTCAAGTGTTACAGACTACACTATACTATGTCCAGCTTTGAGAGGTGGGGTGACCAGTTCCCATCCTCGCTGCCTTTTCTTTCTCTAACTCACTAGCAGAATCGGGTACCCATTTACAACTGGGTAGACTGGAGCGTGACGCCACCGTGTTTCGAACCCGGTACCTTCGCCGCGGGAAACTAGCCTTCTAACCACTCTGCCAGTCGGACGCTCTATTGTGGGACAGTACGTTGTGGAAATGCATTATCACCTACGCCAGAAGAAGTTGGTGCTAGATGATGATGAGTTCCACAACATTTATTGTATTTATTTCATATATTATACCAGGCGTTGTTGGCATCCGACGTGTCCCTCCTCTTTGGTTGTTCCCGTCCCATTTATTTCCTGGAGTTGATCTGACGGGAATCAACGGTCAATAATATTAACGCTTCGCCGCCCCTCGTTGTGATGAAGCAGCTGTCGAGGGTTCAAGCAGTATCGCCCTGGGATTTTCCAGATAGAGCTTGCTGCTGATGACCTTTGTTGACCATTGGCTAATCACTGTTGACTGCCGGAGTTGATCACTTGAACGTCAGGCTAACTCACTTGACCGTCGGAAGTAGAATGTATCATTATTAGAAAGGCAAGATGTTGAAACCATTTTTTCCCCCAACCCAGCGAGACATTAAACTAGCTGTAGTTTTGGTAAACGCCCGCTCATTAATCTCTTCAAGAGCCAATGTTTTATTCTAGAACAAACCCTGTGAGTTACTCACACTTTGATGTTTAGTTTTTTATGGTTTGACCCTTGCAGTTTTTTTAACCTCTCTCTCTCTCTCTCTCTCTCTCTCTCTCTCTCTCTCTCTCTCTCTCACTCTCTCTCTCTCTCTCTCTCTCTCTCTCTCTCTCTCTCTCTCTCTCTCTCTCTCTCTCTCTCTCTCTCTCTCTCTCTCTCTCTCTCTCTCTCTCTCTCTCTTTCTCTCACACACGCACACATGTTTATGTGTGTGCCTGCAACAAAGTCTGACCAAAACGCCGTGTCAGAAGTTTGGTGCGTCGCCATTACGTCGGCTTACTGACATTACGTCGGCCTACTGACATTACGTCGGCCTACTGACATTACGTCGGCCTACTGACATTACGTCGGCTTACTGACATTACGTCGGCCTACTGACATTACGTCGGCCTACTGACATTACGTCGGCTTACTGACATTATGTCGGCCTACTGACATTACGTCGGCCTACTGACATTACGTCGGCCTACTGACATTACGTCGACTTACTGGAACTACAAAAAGGTAAAGGTAGTCCCACAGCAGATACTGCCGTAGGGGAGTGAAGTGTTAGAGACTTTACTATACTAGGTCCAGCTTCATGAGGTGGCGTGAACAGTTCCTTTCTTCGCTTCCTTTTCGTTCCCTAATTCAAGAGCAGTCAGGTACCCATTTACAGCTAGGTAGACTGGAGCGCGGCGATACCGAGAATCGAACCCGGCACCTTTGCAGAGAGACCAGCGCTGTAACCATTCTGTCAATCGGACATTCATGGAACTACTTGTAATAATGGGGGGGGGGGGGGGGGGGGGGGGGGGTGGGGGGGGGGGGGGGGGGGCGAGCTAGCGAAATATCGAGTTGTTTTGTTTACAAGACAAACTGAGAGTGAAACTACATCATTGAATTCTAATCCTAGCTAGCATGATAGCCAAATTAACACTCGTTACTGCCGATCGTGTCTTCAAACTGCGGCCTGGGTTGAGTCAGTACACATCTGATGTCGTTCTCTGGGTAGAGTCTGTTATCACGTTTTTGTTTGTAATCATCGCTAGAGCCGACATGTTAGGTGGCTTATCCTGTCAAGTTGACCTCGACATCCAACGACCCAAGTATGGAAGGAAATATAAAAAACCAAGATCTTGGGGGGAGGAGAGCGAATGAGTGAAACAGCTCAACTATATTTGTGCTTTACTCCAGAAAGCTCGAATTACCCCCGCCGGGGTATTTGCCCCTAGTTGCCGATTACTGCTCTACATCTTTCTTCTCTAAATCTCTGTCTTTCTTTCTCTTTTCATAACCACCCCCCACACCCCATCCCCCAAAATGAATGTAAGCGTCCCAGCAGATAAGACTCCAATTAGCCCCTCTATTGCATGCCTGTATCAAATGTCTTAGCAGAACTCATAACGAATGCTTTTATTCATTGGATATTCCCATTTAATCCTGGCATAACCAGGGGTGGCGTTCTCTGACATCATCTCAGTTTATGTAGGAAATATTCTCCGTGCAAGAACGGAATGCAATTTTGTATATAGCTGTGGTTTTTTATTTTATTTCTTATTGTGTGGCATCTCCTTCCTGGAATGGGCATTTATAAGAATATTGATTCATATGTTCTTCTTGATTCGTTTTTTGTTTTTGTTTTATTTAATGCTTCTCGGAGGAGCAACGGTTCACCACTGTAGTTAATGCCTGTGCTGGAAGCTGGAGCCAACGTACGTGATGTGATGTTGCTATGGTGATTTATGTCGCAATTTGTTTTACATAACGAGGTTGTCAGTCACGCGCACATAATGAGAGTACTCGCTGCTTACATGTATGAAGGAGCATGAGTACAGTTATTCCTGCTTTGTCTTCTCACAGATCCTGGAGAACCAGGCGACTTAAAACTGATACTGGGAAGAAGAAAACAACGGAACAAATTTCTATATTTCATTTTTACGCATGTCTAAAACCGAATCGCCTCTCACATTCCCTCCCCCCCCCCCCCCCCCCCCCCCATTTGGTTCCAGGGGGTCCCTGGTGAGACGAAGAAAGAATAGAGCCATTGGTTCCACCAGACGTGTCGTGTGAGGCAGCTAAGGTAAGGTTGTGCATAGGGTTGACAACCCCACCATGTAAAACAAATTGATATAGACAACGCCACAAGACCATATAAGTGTCTTGGCACAGGCTTTCTACATTGGGGGGGGGGGGGGGGGGGGTGGCTCTGTGCGGCATAAGGAGTAAACAAGGATGGAATGAAGGAATCGGACGTTTCAACATAACGATGTCCTCAATTTTAACAACACACGAAAAGTCAGAGAATAGGAGAAAGAAACTAGAAACTTGAAAAACATTGACACTGACGTTTTATAAGACCAAATCTCGTCTTTAAATAGATGCTCCAAAGTTGGAGGAACAAGGGTACCAGAAGGGAACATTTCTCCTCAAAGTCTAGATCTTCGAACTATTTTCCATCTCTTGGTGGTTGATGTTTTCGTAATTCAGTATATGGCCACTAAGGTGAAAAATGGGGACAAAATGGTCCCCCTACCCCACTTCAATTCATTTATGAAAGGGTTCTGAAATTTATCATTCATGAAGAATTGTACATTTTTATGCCTTGAGATGTTCTCCTTATTATTATGGTAATGAAATGCGGACTGGGTTTCCAAAGTGAATCTTTGCCAAAACTGTCGAGTGCTTTTTCACAATTCACAAGTCCAGTGTAAAATTATTGTGAATTCATTTCCAGCTATGTCGTTCAACTATTATGCATAAATATCTTGGCTATCTGGCGTATACACTATCTGTTTAGTTTAAAAGCTGCGTTGTTTTTTCTCTCTCAATTGTCTGCGTATGGCGTCTTGTAATCTCTTAAGGATGATGCTGTTTAATATATTACCAGACACTTATAGTAACATTACTGTGTTATGATTGTACTCCCGTAAATGTTCCTTCTTGTGTAACTTGATCAGGTATCATTCTTTCTAATCTGCTGGTATTTCTTATCTGTCCCACACTTTCATTCCATACCTTTCACGTCCAGGGTCTTTCCATGTTTTTTTTTAAAATCCCAGAGTTTACCAGGTAATATTTCTGTAGAGATATGTGTCTTTGTCTTCCTTAATGGCTTCCAGTGGAATGCCGTTATGGGCCCTCCGTTTTTCTACCTACTGAAAGCTTTATGTGTTTTTATTTTTGTAAAACTTGTTACTTTTTTTTCCTAGTTAAAACAGTTGGTATTTACGACAGTATATTAGTCATTTCTTGACGTCTGCAATATATCATATTAAAGTACTGTTTATAGATATGGTTATCTCGTGACTTTCGGCCGTCGTTGACAAGCAGAAGATGACGATCTGTTGCTATATATACCTTGACGTTATTCTGTGATGGTCCGAACTTCTTGTTTGCGAATATGATATATTCATTACCCGGCGCCCCCCGTGTTGATCTTCAACAGCTTCATGTACCGTCAGTTCACAGTCCTTCTTTATCCCTTTCATATCTGTCTACTATTCCCATTTTCGAGTGCTTTTTTTAGAATCCCTCATGTCCTCTTCTGTCCTGGGGGACTCCTGAAAGAGGACTGCCTTGTAATGCTATCAGTTATTCTCATTCATGAATGTTCTATCCAAGACAAGCGTATTTTCCATAACTCTTGTTGTACTAGTATCTGTCTATTTCTTTCCATCAGCTCCACTTTAGTGATCTTTTCATCCCATTTCCGTCCTGTTGTTCTGTGCAAGCTCTCATAATGAAACCCTAACTTCCTTATTTGTTGTTTTTATTGTTTTCCATGTTTAAGAGCCTTACAGTACGCCCGCCGTGACATTTGAGTTGAAGATACAGTTGACGACGATAATCTTCATGGACATTTGACAGTCATAAACGCCAGGCAAGGACGACTACACGCACATTACACTAACAAGCTGCATGCGCTCTTCGCGAAATACGTCACTCATACAATGTCATGAATTAACTTAGTCATCCCACGCATATGTCGTAATACTGCTGGAACCCGTTCCCTCGAGAACATTCGTTCCAGTTACACGCCTGGCCGTGTTGATGAATCCAGAAAGTCTTTACAGTTAATTGAACATTTCAGGCCTGGAATACTAATGATGAAATTATCCTTTATGAATGTGATCTCGCATTAAGATTACATTTCAGCAGCGCTAGTCGGTTGTTTTTTTTCCAACCTATTTTGATTATACAGATTATGTCATGCCTTTTAATAGCTTTTAATGAACTTGTCTTGTCTTGAGACGACATGGGGGAAAAATGGCATGATGTTTTGATACCATGTTATTTAATCATGCTTTTTTGCGTGTCTCTCAATCTCTGTTCTTCTTTACTCCTCATGTCTGTTCTCCTTTACTCCCCGATCTATCTTTATTGTTTAATTTAAACGAGCATCATTTTCTGTCTTTGATGTTATATATTTTATGTTAGTTTTAAATAAAATATTTTAATTTTCGGTGGAGATCGGAGGACTGATGGAGTTGTCCGTGTGCAATGAAGATGGTCTTTGAAACCAAACTAAGTCTTTTAGTCCATATACGGTGGTTTTTAAAACATGTTTTGTGCGTGTAGAACGTATATAAAGAGAGTGTGTGAGGTGATAATGAAACGTGCGTGTAGTTGTGAATGTCTGTGTAATTGTGTGACAAACATACGTGTAGATGTGAATGTCTGTGTAGTTGTGTGAGATGCGTACGTGTAGATGTGAATGTCTGTGTAGCTGTGTGAGAAACGTGCGCATAGGTGTGAAATGTGTATGTGGTTGTGTGTGAAACATATGTGTGGAGCTTTATGAAACATAAATACGAATCTCTATGAAACATACGTGTAGATCTCTATGAAACATACGTGTGGATCTATGAAACATACGTGTGGATACCTATCAAACATGTAGCTGTTTGTGAAAAAACGTATGTTTCAAGGTACATCAATGTGAATCTTACACCTAGATGCTACTCACATACGGGTGCTGTGTGAAATGTTTGTGTAGTTATATGACGTGTGGTGTGTGTGTGTGTGTGTGTGTGTAGCTGTGTCTGAAACTTACGTGTAGCGGTGTGTAAAACGTTGCCTACGTGTAGATTTTTGTGAAGCGTGTGCGAAGTTGTATGTGAAACGTACATATAGATGTTTGTGAGGTGTAGATATTGTTGTATATGCGACACGTGCGAGTAGATGTTTGCGAAACGTGTGTAGTTGTGTGTGAATCCTATATTCTTGTGTTGGAAACTGGGGTTGTGTGTATGTGAACGTGTCATACATATGTTTTCAGTGTGAAACACGTAAATTACACGTGCTTGTGTACGTTTGTCAAGATGAGATGTACTAATTTATGCTGTTTGTGAGCTGTGTTCAGTGTACATGTACGTGAAGTTAGGTGAATAAGTGTATCGGGTTTTTATACCGTAGTGCGTTGTTTCCCAAATTTGCGGTAATCGCGTACCCGTTATGAGAATTTTTGACTTACCGGCGTACCCCTCTCTCGGGCGAAGATAACTTAATTTTATCTACTTTAGCGCATATATAATTTATGTCATTGGGCCGAAGGGCTGAAGCCCAAGTGCCGCTGGATAGGAATAAAAAAAAAAAAAAATATATATATATATATATATATATATATATATATATATATATATATATATATATATATATATATATATATATATATATATATATATATATATATATATATATATAATGTAAATAATAATAAAAATGAACAAAAATTCGATCATGATAGTGGATGCTTATGGTGGATTTTGAAAAAAAAAAGTAATATAAAAAAAAAAAAAAAATTCTCGGCCGTGTGCTACTCACTTGAACCTCTTTCGCGTACCCTCTAGGGCAGGGGTCGGGAAACCGCGGCTCGAGAGCCGCATGCGGCTCTCGGCTCTCTACTACTTAACTCTTAGTGAATGAGGGATACCATGTGATTTTTTTTCATGAGGCTCTTCAATTTGTTAAAATGGAGACAAAATTAAATATTTGGCTCTTTGTCACGGAAAGGTTCCCGACCCCTGCTCTAGGGTAAGCGATCAACACTTTGGGAAACACTGCTGTAGTACACAGAGCATGGACATTTTCCTTTGGTGGAGCACACCTGCGTTGAAGCGTTAACTATATTTCTGTCGTGAAAGTGATCAAAGCCAACAAAGTTAGTTATAGGTTTAATATCTTTAGTTGCTGTTGTATGTTTTTTATCTGTGACTGTCATCAATGTGTGTATGTATGATAGTTACCACCGCCATCTGATGTGTGCAGAATGCGGTTTTTGCGACATCCGAAATGAGTAACTTGACATTTCTGTCTATGAGTGTGGTAACTGATATCATCAAACCACAGACTGTGGGATAGCACAATGGCAAACGTGTAGCATGTGTGCATTAGGAATGCTTACTTTACGAGAGAAGCATGCTGACAGCGGCTTCGTTCCCCGTGGGTCTCTGAGGCGAGAATGTTACTAAACTACTCTTTCATGCATGTCGTATGAGGCGGCTAATATAAGGCATATTGGACTAGCAACCTCACCATATAAAATAATTTTACTATAGAAAACACTGCTGCAAGAGTACGTGTATGCAGGTTTCCTGCAAGAGGATTAGCTGCAGCCGTAAATCAATGTTTCATATTGCACAAACTTGGAAACGATCATCATCATGTTGCTGACAGCAGGCTATCGCACTTTTTAAGAAAAATGCAGATTGTGTCATTTCTTAAGATTCACTATTTTCAAACCAAACCACCCCTCCTCCCCCCCCCGTTCTCTTGAGTAGTGAGATAGGATGCTTAGTCTTCTCGGATAAGGGCGAAACAAATAAAATTGAAGGTCCTGTGTGCAAGTTGCGCACGTTAAAAATCCCACGGCAGTTGGAAATCGTAACGAGTAGGCTGCATGGCCGCTGACCTGGCAAAATTTAAAAATTAGAAACCTACCCACCACAAAAATATTTATTTAATGTGTGATTCCTATATACACACACTTTGGGGTTCTCGCCGGTGCTGCGGAGTTCGTGCACTGTGCTGAGATCCTCCTTGTGTGATCTAAGGGAGGAGATCGGAGCACTGATGGAGTTGTCCGTGTGCAATGAAGATAGTCCTTAAAACGAAACCAAACCAAACCACTCTTTTCAACCTTTAGTATGAGTGGTGCGATTTTGTATTATCATAATTTAATGTTCCAGGTAGTGGCTTATTATTGTAAATAATATTTGTACACTGGTCTGTATTGTGTTGAGGACGATCTCCTCCCCTACCCCGAGTTTCACGAGAGATATAAAAGAAGCTGTATGACAGGGCAGCACAGAAAAACAGCTGAACGACTACTGCACCTTATTTCTCACGCACTGCAACATATGTATCTGTGAATGTTCGAAGGCTTAAGAAGCCTCATTTAGTGATGTCACTATTTTAAGTCACTTGTATTCGTGTTCAAGTCTGGCGTGGAATAGGGCACACACTGAGAAAAACCAGCTGCCAGCATTACAAAACAGATCCTTATTCTAGAATCTTCAGGTTAAGGGAAAAAGAGAAATGAAAAAAACACACGGAGAAGGGAATTAAACATAGATACGAACTGGATGGAGATGGCATGGAAAGACTTTGAAATATAAGTATTTAAACCAATAAAACGGTATTGAATCAGTTTTACAAATAACGGTTCACAAGAAACAAGGGACGTTTCGGGTTTTACCCTTCGTCAGCCACAAACAGGTGATAAAGACAAGAATTACATATAGGTACTACAAAACTATGGCGTGATGCCGACCACATCACCCCTCGTGTGCCGACGGTCAAGATAATATGGGCCTAACACCATATTCCCAATATGCCTCAATGGGCGTGTAACGGGTTCCTTTACCTTTTTTTTTTTACTACAAAACTATACGATGATGAGAAATATACAACAAATGGGCGATACAAGCAGATGGAAAAAGTAAACAACAACAGTGATGAGAGAAAAAAAAGAACAATAATAATACAAGAAAATTGTAAAATCTAAAAGAAATACTGAAACAAGAAAGTAAATAATCAACGAAACGAAAAAAAGAGAATTAACAAAACTGTGGAACTAGTTTTTTTTTTTTATACACCCGCTAATACTCGAGGCGAAATCTCAGGTTATTGTTTTTTTTTTTTTTTTAATGTCTAACCTGACATTGATTTTACGTGAGTATCCCTTTTCTTGTACAGAGACAGGTGTCCCTCGCCATTCAGGCAGATACTCGCCGATTTTGGAGGTACCCATTAGAGCTGGGTCGGCTCAAGAGCCGCCAATCCCTGGTCGACGACACTCCTTCAAATGTACTCGCCAGGTCTCGAGTTAATCCAGTCCAATTCCCGGTCGACGAAAAATCCTCAAATGCCGTCGCCCGGGTTTGATCCTGAATCACCCGGTCGCCAGAGCGGTGTTGTAACCACTACGCTAGCGCGGCTCCTTGTGGAACTAGTAAAAGTAAACTCAGCTCGATCCAAAGAATCTATGAAAGAAAGCAGTAGTATTCTGTCACAGAAATCGCTACTTCGTTGCGATTTCTGTGACAGAATACTACTGCTTTCTTTCATAGATTCTTACTTAGATGTTTACTTTTTCCATCTGCTTGTATCGCCCATTTGTTGTATATTTCTCATCATCGTATAGTTTTGTAGTACCTATATGTAATTCTTGTCTTTGTCACCTGTTTGTGGCTGACGAAGGGTAAAACCCGAAACGTCCCTTGTTTCTTGTGAACCGTTATTTGTAAAACTGATTCAATATCGTTTTATTGGTTTAAATACTTATATTCCAATATCCAGTTTTACAGCAGCCCCTTAATTTATTTACTTACAAAGACTTTGAAAGGATGGCAAGGGACGGAAATGCTTAACGTTTATTTGTTGAAAGCCTTTGCTGACGGTGAGCTGTAGGGTCCTGAATGATTATACTCATGTTTACAATAAAAACTGTACAATGTTTTGATCTATACTATATTTTATAACCTGTGATTATTTCTTTTATTCTCAGATATAGCTCTGGACTGGTCAGACCATGCCTTGTGGTGGCCGGAGAAAAAACAGTGGCTTCTCCGAGCACGCTCCACGCTTGACCAGTACAATGTGCAGGCAGATGCCAAACTGCAGTTCACACCTATGCACAAGAATCTCAAGGTTCAGCTGCCGGACCTCCAGGTGCTGGAGCTTAGAGTGGATTTTTCCATCAAGTGTTTCACTGCTGTGGTTCAGACCTGCAAGGAGTTAAGTGAGTACTTTTCATTTCGTAGACCTTTCACAGAGTCCGCAACAAGGGAGGGGTAGTCGTGCAGGATGCCAAGAGTAAGGGGGCGCAGGCGCAATTAAAGTGGTTTAAAAAAAAATGCCGTTCAACTCTTGATAGTTTATAATAAGGATATGTAGTATAGTTAATTCAAGATACTACTTTTCATTTCCAATATCAAAATATGGTTTTGTCTCCTCACTCCACTCAGACCTAATAGAGTAAATCAAACATGTGGTAGTGTGTGAATGTACTGTGTGTCATCCACTTTCCAAAAACCAAAACATCACAATCTATCACAACTGTCGTGTTGTTAATAATGGGGAGAAGGGTGGGAAAGTTCAGGGTGTCCAGGATGACACTCCACCAAGCATTACATCATCTCTTCTTCCCCCCCCCCTCCATCATTACAGAGTCTCACTTTTGTGTGACACCATGACTGAGCCTTATATATTAATTTGTTATCATGTCTATTAAAGTCAATAGTCTGAGCCTCATCTGTATTTATGCGCAGGCAGGATGGCGCACCAACCACAACAGCTTGTTGCAGCGGCTCTGACATTCCAAGTAGATTTAAGTGTGCTGCAGTATTAACATGATGCTCATATACTCACGTAAGAGGAGGGATCAAAGGTTGTTAAATGTCGAATTTCGGGGACAAGCGAAAGGTGGCTTTATTGTTCTAGTCAGTCAGTCAGTCTAACGCCACGAACTTCTTGCTTATTATCGTCATATCTTCCCTTTTAGTTCCCCGTGGAGCATGGAACTGCCCCTCCCCCCACCTCCTATAGGAAGCCAGCACCAAATCATTCGTGTGCTACTGCAGTAGTGGTTTTTCCAACTATTTGTTTTACATAATGAGGTTGCAGACCCGAACACAACATCGTATTGGTCTTCTTACGATATGCTTGATGGAGCAGTAGTCGTGTTCTTTATGTGTCCGCATAAGAGACATCCGAGTACTAGGCGGGTGTGTTTGCTCATTATACTGTTAGAGAATGGTTGAGTCATTGACCGTGATGATGTGCATATGAGCAGATAAACATTTCTGGCTTTGTAGTGTGTGCCAGTTGTGGCTGATTAATGTACATAGTTGTGTGTGTGTGTGTGTGTGTGTGTGTATGTGTGTTTATGCCAGTTGGGGCTGATTAATGTACATAGTTGTGTGTGTGTGTGTGTGTGTGCCATGGAGGCCTGCCAGGGGTTTAAGTATCCTAAACTTGTGCAGGAGGCGAGTCCAGCCGTGACATTTACTTATCTAGTTGTTCCTTGCTTGCGGTTCCCCCGCCTCCGCCCCCCCCCCCCCCCCCCTCCCCCTACCTCTAATGACGATTCTCGTGACATTTCTGTTCTGTGTGCACGAGGACCTGCTAATTGAAGCCTGTGACTTCCTTCTAGCCCTGATGTTAAATGAGGCCTGGGTTTGTTAAATAACGTGGCCGTTGGGAAATGCAGTAAAACTTAAACCTGGAAAAGTTTGCAGTCACGAAACTGTGAATTACGTAATGATTTTTGCTGAAGCACTAAGTACAAGATTTGACATTTCGGTGTCAGGACAAACCACACAAACAACAACTAACATTTTCTTCTTAAAGTGCCTTGCTGACTGGCCAAGGAGATCATGTCACCGCAAACAGCTGTTTATCACTTCTGTGTTGATCTTCCCCCTCCCCCTCCCACCTCATGGTGCGATGGTAACGGTCCAGAATCCTCTTTTTTTTTCTCTTTGTCACACTATCTCGTTTCTCCGTCATTTATGTCACATGTAATGATTCAGTTACAGGTTGGCCGCTGTAAGGGCAACCTATTTGGGGTTTTTTAAAGCTGTCCTTGGTACTCCTCACACTGTTCTAGGGCCACAGCAAACTCTCCCCACTTCGCTCCATCCATTTCCACCCTTCGTACTGTGCGCTAACAGAAAGTACATCTAAAAAAAAGGACATAAAAGTGATTTAGATATGAGCACCCCTTGAGATAAGTTGAAAACGTAACAGTGGTCATATATTATTTTCCACGCGCGTTGGCAAAATAATGATCATTTGAGTGATGTTTGTGTAGCGGAAGGTTATTAAGAGTGTAGTGTCAGTAGCGGAGCAGAAATAGTATTCTGTCTTGAAAAAAGTGAAGTCCCAGTGTTGGAGAAGAACACTGGTATCACAGGATAGTCACGGCTGTGAAGGTATCTGCTTCAGAAAGTATTCAGAGTAAAGACAGACCCTAAGTTGCCACCTTCGCTATGTAACTACCTATGATAACACAGCCCTACAACAACACAAAAAATTTTTGGTGCCAAACATTTTACTCTTGATTGTACATAAATGAGGCCTGCTCAATCCAAATATCACATTTACGTGTCTGTAGCAGCTCTAGTTTTTGAGATACAGACATTTTGGTATTTCATTAATACGGGGGGCCCCCCCCCCCCCCAAAAAAAAAAACGGGTGCGCGCGCGGGCCCGTTTTTTTTGGGTCACCCTGTATTATTACAGTATTTTCTATATAAGGCTATGTAAAAAAAACTATTGCTGTCTAATCCTTTACAAAAGAAAACTGCTTGTTTACTCTCAGTTTCAGTTTTCCAAGAATCTTCCCAGAACTGCCTTTTTTAGATTTTAAGCCACTGCATGCATGTTAGTATGCTACTTATTTTATTACACTTCTAACAGAGAATGGCATCATCTTCAAGAAGAGCATGTTTTCTTTCACCGCATTTATTTTGTTATATTTGTGGAGAGTACACTTTCAAAGAAGAACATAGGAAGCATATTACTGTTTTTGTGAAAAAGGCATACCTTGCTTACTGTAAAGTAAAACTAGGTGACCAGGACAAGTCTTGGGCTCCTCATATTGTTTGCAAAACATGTGTTGAACACCTGCGACAGTGGACTTGTGGGAAAAGAAAATGTTTAAAATTTGGAATTCCAATGGTTTGGAGAGAGCCCAAGAACCACTATGATGACTGTTATTTCTGTGTTGTGAATATTATGGGAATTAATGGGAAAAAAATCACAAAAAGTGGAAATATCCAGATTTAGATTCTGCTAGGCGACCTGTTCCACACGGAGATGACATACCAATTCCAACTTTCAGTCAGATTTCGGATTCCCTGCTAGAAGTTGAGACAGCAGTGGCTTGTGGAACGACAAGTGACAGTGATAGTGATTTCGAAGATGATTTTTCAGATGCTCAACGCTTCGACCAGCTTGAACTAAATGATCTAATCCGAGATCTATATCTCTCCAAGGAATCTTCAGAACTTTTGGCTTCAAGATTGAAAGAAAAAAAATTACTGACTGCTGAAACAAAGGTTACATTTTATCGCAGCAGAGAGCAAGGTTTTATTCCATTCTTTTGTAAAGAAAACAACCTTGTGTTTTGTACTAATGTAGGAGGTCTTGTTAACAAAATGGGTGTAAGTTATACACCAGATGAGTGGCGACTTTTCATTGACAGCTCTAAAAGAAGTTTGAATGGTGTTCTCTTACACAATGGTAACAAATATGGCTCAATTCCAATTGCTCATTCTACTACAATGAAGGGGGAGTATGCTACAATAAGCACAGTTCTGGAAAAATTGAAGTATTTAGAACATAACTGGATGGTTTGTGTAGATCTTAAAATGATGAACTTCTTGCTTGGCCAGCAAATGGGATTCACCAAATATCCATGCTTTATATGTTTGTGGGATAGCAGGGCAAAAGATATGTACTGGACAAAGAAACAGTGGTCGTTGAGGGATGAATTTAAAGTTGGAGAAAAAAATATTGCCAATAAGCCTCTCATTGATCGAAAAAGAGTTCTACTGCCACCATTACATATAAAGCTTGGCTTAATGAAGCAATTTTTTAAGGCACTGAACAAAGATAGTACCTGTTTTAATTACTTATGCAGAAAGTTTCCAGAATTGAGCATAGACAAACTTAAAGCTGGAATTTTTGATGGACCTCAAATTAGAAAGTTAATAAACGATCCAAATTTTATTGATTCCATGAACATAAAAAAAGAGTCCACAGCCTGGTCATCATTTGTTTTAGTTGTGCAAAACTTTCTGGCTAACTTTAAAGCAGACAATTATTCTGAATTAGTTGGAAACATGCTGTCGAGTTTTTGTGAACTTGGATGCAACATGAGCATAAAATTGCACTACCTCCATAACCATTTACATTTATTTCCGGAGAATCTTGGCGACTTTAGTGAGGAGCAAGGTGAAAGATTTCACCAAGATATAAAAACAATGGAAGAGAGATACCAGGGACTTTGGGATGCCCACATGATGGCAGATTACTGTTGGACCCTTAAGCGTGACTGTTCGGGCATATCACATTCCAGGAAGTCCTCGAAAAGATCCTTTTTGCATGTTGACTAAACAAGTGCTAGTGATAAAGTTTTATTACATTTTTGGTAATATATGCACAGTAATTACATATAATATGAATGCAGACTAAAGTCAAAATGCCACTGATAGCACCTAACTCTAGGATTGTACATAACAATTACCCTACTAATATGGTCATTCTTAGTTATCTCAAAAACTAGAGCTGATAGAAAAAATCTGATTACATTTTTGGAATCAGCAACCCAAAATTACCCAAGAACAGCTATAAAATTTAAGGCACCAAAATGTGTGTATACCAGTGATCAAAAAAATTCAATAAAACTCAAACTTCAACAGTATAAAGTTAATAAGGCAGCTGAGTATAATTATTGAACTTATTATTTACATCTATCTTTTCTTATTGTGAATGGTGGATGATGGAATTTAATGAATAAAATATATTACAAAATTTGAATGATGGTTAATTTATATTCTAATTATCTAACTAAGAAAGTCTTTTCTTGAATCTTCCAATTAAGTTAAAAAAAAAGTTCATCAAATGTTCTTTTCACACTAGTCTCTTGACTATGTTAATAAACAATTGTTTATCATCAGCACACTAATCACTGTCCTCGACTGTTCACACTGGTCGCAAGAATTTGGTTACATTTATTTCTTATCTTGAAAGTCTTATGACTGTCTTCACTGGAATTTCACAGCTATATCAGTGTAGGTCTTCCTCTAGACCACCAACTACTGATGGGGAGTAGGGCTGAAATCCTGATGACAATAGCAGAGGCTCCTGTGTTGTTTCAGGTAGCACTTATTGATCTGGATTCTAGACCTCTGATTTATGATGACACATATGAACCTGAGGACAATATTGGACATGTGGCTAGCCTTTGGTTATGAAGCCTATGTGTTCATGAAATGAGTGTGTTTCAGATGGTTGCATGTATATGAATGATACATGGATCAGTCTGATTAGCAATAGCGTGACAAGACAGATGTCTATCTGCAGAGCATTTAAAAAAATATATAATACACGAATATAATATATTTTATACATAAGTATGATGCTACCTTCGCCTTTCACATTATGGAGTGCCAAGTCTCTGTTTCCAATATGATATTGTAAATTGACTACTCCACATGGCAATCCTGATAATCACTGGTAGGCATCGAATTCCTTTTACAGGTTCACAACTAAAGTTCAGTTCAGTCCTTTGGTCTGATCCTGACACAATTCTATTAAAATAAAGCTGCAATAAAACAAATTAATTAATCAAAAATCTACATACCCTCTAAGGATAAATATAAAGTCCAGAAAAGACTTGGTTTGGTGGGGATAGCGCTGCCCGGCAACAGATGGTAACGGTTTCAGCCTTGACTAGCTTCTCTCTATCCTCCTGTCCTTCTGATTTATGCTGTGCATGCATATTTTGAAAAATGTGCTGCTCCTTTTTATAGGCCGAGCGAGAGCGTATCGGAGGCCAAGGTTTGGTAGCTTAGTCTCAGCCCGTGTCTTTAGCAGTTTCGAGTGAGAGTGTGTGAGCTGTGTTTGAAGCATCTTATTCGTGCATCTTAACCTGGTTATCCATGACTTTTTAATTTATCTCCTTCCATTTCCCAGAATTTCAGCTGTCATTCTATAGGTAGTTTTCCACTATTGGTTCTGATTTCGATTTTAAACCAATTTTTAAAGTTGATTAACATAGCAGCGTTCGTTATATTGACGCATTCACTTGCACATTTCTCCAAAAGCAATTCTTCCATCCACTATTCCTTAGGCATGCATAGAGTTTGGAGTTATCCTTCGAACAATGAAATAACTTCCATCACTTTCTGTCACTGCATAATCTTATACGGTGCACAAATCCATCTTAGAATTTACACACTTCATTCTCCGAGAAGACGCCATAACAATATCGATCGGGAGCAGCGAGCTCGCGTCTTTTGATTGGCTGGCACACTTCCCCTTCTTTCTATTCCACAAGAGATTGCAGCAATGCTGAAGCTGTATTTCGCAGGGTTTTCTGTCAGATTTTCAACCAGAGAGTACACAACGAAGTGGATTGGCCTTGAAGTTGGAATTGCGATGGGATGTACCATCTCTCCGATACTATTCGTCATGGCTATGCAGGTAATCCTCAATGCGGCTGAATGAATGGCTATAGGTCCAAAGCTCGGTGGAATGTGTCACATGCCACCGCTCAAAGCATTCATGGATGACACAACAATTCTGACATCAGATGAACATCAGGCCCGGAGGATGTTAGCACGCCTGGATGAACTAGTCAGCTGGTGCAGAATGAGCTTCAAACCCAAGAAGTCGAAAAGCCTATCAGTCAGGAAAGGGAAAATAGCAGAGGTCATATTCACGGTTTCCAGCCAAAGAATCCCTACTGTCATTGAGGAACCTGTTAAAAGTCTTGGCAGGGTGTACGATGCCTCTTTAAAAGACTCGAAGGCAGTGCAACAGACAATAGAAATGGCAGACAGAGGACTACAGATCATAGACCAAAGCAGACTCCTGGGAAAGTTCAAACTGTGGTGCCTCCAGTTCATGTTGATACCGAAGTTGCTGTGGCCACTGCTTATATATGAAGTAAGCACAAGTACAGTGGAAGCTATAGAGCAGAAGGTCAACAAGTTCATGAGAAAATGGCTAGGGGCACCACCAGGTCTGTCAGATGTAGCACTGTACTGCAAAAAGTCAAAACTTCTGCTTCCCTTCAAGTCAGTTGTTGAAGAGTACAAAGTTGGAAAAGCAAGGCTTGCAATGATGCTACGCGAGTCAGCTGATGACGTGGTTAAGTCCATTCAGCCCACACTGAAAACGGGAAGGAAGTGGAGAGTGGAAGAAGCTGTTGATGCTGCTGAAGAGTCACTCAAACTGAGAGAGGTAATCGGATACACACAAACGAATAGACGGGGATTTGGGCATGGTGATATCCGCTGGTGGTCCAAGGCATCAAGCAGGGAACGCAGAGACATGGTAGTTCAGGAGATACGAGGAGCTGAGAATGATAAGAGGTTGCTAAAAGCAGTGCAGCAGGTCCAACAAGGCCAATGGACTACATGGGAAGGAGCCCTGCAGAGATCCTTGACATGGAATGATATATGGCATATGGCACCTCTTAGGCTCAGCTTCGTGGTTAGATCAATGTATGACCTGCTGCCGTCGGCACCAACCTTGTGAAATGGGGAAAGTCGGATGATGAGCAGTGCCCCCTGTGCCAGGGGAGGCAGACACTTGAACACGTGCTCTCAGCGTGTAAGGTGGCATTAGGGCAAGGACGATACACTTGGCGCCATAACAAAGTGCTAAATGAGCTTGCTGTGACAATAGATCAGGCAAGAATGAAAGCGAATAGCAAAGTCCGGCCAGACACCACAAACACATACTTTCTGAGGGCAGGAAAGTCAGCACACCCCAAACCGAGTAAACCTGGTAGCAGTTTACCATCTCTTCTTGACTGTGCAAACGACTGGGAGATGGCGGTAGACCTACCTGGACGGGGGGCATATCCAGAGAGTATCAGAAAATCGCGGAGACGGCCGGATATAGTGCTTCATTCTTCAGCAACGCTTCAGGTCATACTGATTGAACTGACCGTGCCATTTGAATCCAGATTAGACGAGCAACATTCATTCAAAGCGGCCAAGTATAGCGATCTAGCCGCGGATCTGAGACACGATGGATTCAGTGCAAGGGTTATGGCGGTTGAAGTGGGCGCAAGAGGACTTGTGGCTGCATCAATGTATGATTTATTGAAACTGTTGGGGTTGAAGGGACAGTCTAGAACAAGGGCACTGAAGAGGCTTAGCGAAACTGCCGAAAAGGCATCAGGCTGGCTGTGGAACAACCGCAGTGGGCAATGGAGATCGTGACAGTAAACGCTGCGGTACAGAAAACACCAAAATTTTTCTAAGTCCACAGCGCTGAGTTTATATGGTGTACTAGTGAGGGGGCTGCGACTCTAGGGCAACAGGCGATGTATACTATAGGGAGTGTGTCAGGTACAGAATTTCAGTGGCGTGCGGCGCGCAGTGGCTAAGGTTCGTCGGCTGCGCGCTCGTGTCTCAGTGTGTGTCCTTAGTTGTGAAGGGCGACGGAACGAACGGAATAATTTGTCTTTTCTTTGTTACTTTCACAATTGCCCCCACGGCTGGCGTTGTGGATTAAAAGTTGCTACCGTAAGTGAAATGGGTTCATTTTCGATACAAGACAACAGGAAGCTGAGACGCTTGGGAGTCATGACCCAAGTGGGCCCGCCCCCCTTAGAGTGTAAAGGAGTAATCGGGCCGAAACACTTGTCAGATGGGGGGACATCTTCTGATGATCAGATTGCTTCCTGTTGTATCGCTCTGTAAAGAGTTTCCTATCATCATCATCAGCGTGTTTACAATTTCGCTACAGTTTGTGTGGTGTGTGAGCTGATACAATCTTGTACGTTCTGACATCCAGGGGCAGGTCCTGGCTTGGGGACACTTTTGGCGTGTTCAACAGCATCACCAGCATCTTTCAGCTCCCCGTGGAGCACATGTCATCGCCATTGTGGTATTCTATCTTAGTCCTCTAAATGAACTAATGCTAGACTCTTGTCGTTCTTAACATTTATTATACATAGAGATACAAACATGTCTAACATCTCACAACGGCCATTATTCCAAGTCCCGTAACTCTCTCCTCATATCTAAATATAGGACACTACATTCTCTCCCTTTCTTGAATAACAAAAACACACTGAAACTCAAACTATTCTACAAACATCACTAATGACAGACAGAGTCATTGTCAATACAAAACATAGTCATTGAGACGTCTTGGGACATCTGATCTGTTATCCAGTGCATAAACATAAGCCTCTGAGCTGCTATCAGTGTCTGTGGTGTTTTCCTTTTTCTCAGTAACCTGTCGAACCTTATTTTTAGGGTTGAGACAAAACTTGGCAAAGTAATTTTGCTTGTGACAAATATGACACTCTTTCCCAAATGCAGGGCAGTTCTGTCTTCCACCTTTGTGAGGATATTTCCTTCCACAACATTTGCAATTTCTATATGATTCTTTCTTGGAGTTAAATCTGGACGCATGAAACTTTGGTTTCTGTCTGCTATATTTGTCAGCTAGTGTGACTGAATCTTGAGTTCTAGACCTAGACTCCTGAAATTGCAGTTTGTTGACAGTGTTCTCCTCTTTCTTCTCTATGTGTGTAGCCTGTATTTCTACAATTTCTAACGTTCTGCCAATTTGTAGTACCTCATCCAATGTAAGGGATTTTTCACTTTGAAGAATCCTTCTTCTTAACTTCGATGATGTACATGTCAGTATGACATGATTTCTAATTTCATCATCTTGATTCTGAAATTGGCAGTGTTTTACAAGTTGGCGTAACCTCGTGACGTACTGGTCTAAATTTTCTTCACCGTTTTGAATGGCCTGTCTGAACTTGAACTGTTCATACATTGTATTCTTCTTTGGGATGAAATACGAGTTCAGCTTCTGCTTCACCTTGTCGTAATCATCACTTGTCTCGGCCATAGTCTGGTAGATATCATATACATCTTCTCCGGCATAGCGCAATAGTAAACACTGTTTGCGTTTGACATCTTTGACCTCAAATGCCGCCAGACCGTTTTCGAAGCGGCTTACCCATTTGGTTCCTATGTTCACATCGTGATCATACTGAAAAAGCGTAATGGGTAACATCCTCGTCGCCATTTGTGGTATTCTATCTTAGTCCTTTAAATGAACTAATGCTAGACTCTTGTCGTTCTTAACATTTATTATACAGAGAGATACTGTGGTGGGTAGATATTAATTATGTATATATTTGTATAGCAGATGTGAAGTCAGCTATGCAAGCCCCTGAGGAAGTTTAATTTCTAAAAATATATGTCAGGGCACCTGTCTTGCTTCCACCAATGACTACCAAAGGCTATGTATATTATCCCAAATTATATGTCCTGATGTATGGGTGTTGTGTAGCTAGATGTCTAGGGTATATGCAATGTATGTGAAGAAAATAACAACAACCACACGTTAAAGTTAATAAACAAGTAAGTAAGCAACTCACTATTGAATGTTGGTCTGATCAATTTTTTACAAATGTATTAATTATAATTGAGTTGATTCATAAAAGATTAAACGTCAAGATATATTTACACAAATACCAGTTTAACTACTAGAGTCTATTATTTCCTGAACTAGGAGGTGTTCTTAGTGTAGTACTCTCTTCCAAAATTAAGCACATATTTGGGGGATCAATAATGTCATATTTTATAAATCTTGTTGATATATTCGGTGGTGGAGGATCAGTCAGTGAATTAACAAGGCCCCAAAACACATAGCTTTAGATATGTGTAGAAAATTCTGCGATGTCCTGGTTATAAGTCTGCATGTACACAGCACTGCACAACTTTCAGGATTCGAGATAAGGTAAGGCACTCAATTCATATGGCCTCAAACTGGTACTTTTGTTGAACAAAAACGTGACTGGCTCACTTCAGTTTCTCACCCAGAAACCCTGGAAGTAGAGGATTAATTTCCCTCAAAATAATATTCTGACCTATCTCCGTTCTTAACAGGTTTACATGTATCAACAGATCAAAAATCAGAAAATAATACATAAATAATTATTGTCCCCATCTGGTAGAGTGCTCTATTCACCATTAAGTATCTCAAACATATGTTTTTACACCTTCCTAGTCATAATACAATATTATAATTTCGTAAATACATTCAGGTAATAACCTGTATTACATAAAGATGGCCAGTGATTTTCTGGCTATAACTCAAACATTATTCATTAAAGTCTTTTCCCTTATTAATTTCTTTTTATCCCAACTTTTAAGTAAAACTGTAAGGATTTTATTAAGTTTTTTCCGCACAATGTCAGAAAGCCTGTCTGGCTTTTCTACAAAGGACAATATCTTTCTTAGCAACTCGGTGAAACAACACAAAGTTTGATGTTGGCTTCCCTCTTTATATATTTTCTTTTATCTCCCAAAGTACAAGTAAAGCTGTAGGGCTTTTACATGAAGCTATAAGATTATCTAACCCCATTTAATGATTTTACATAACATGTTGAAGTGGCACTTGTACGACTGGGACTCTACCCTTCAAATATTCATTCTTAGTCAATATGGCAAACACATTTTCAAATACAATAATAATTATTGACGAGGAACGCTTGTCTCTCTGTGTATTTATTCCCACTTCTTAGTTATTCTAAGCAACCAATCAGGGGACTTCCGTTCCTACGCGTCTTTTTCAAAAAGTTAACCTACTATTTTCAAATCAGGAGACACCCCTTAAAATGGCCAGCATCAGTAAAGAAGCCCCATGCACGTCTATATATGTCTTCATTCTACCATATCGCTAGTATTATCTAAGTCATTTTAATACAGAACGATAATATTTACTTAGTCTACCGTCTGTCATCTAATGCATAAGGTTTCACACTTTTGGCTATTATTTTTACCATTTTCGTTTTCCTCTATATTTATTCAAATAACATATCTTTCTTTCTACATTAAGATAATATATTTAGACTAAAGAATATGATATGTCTAACAACAATTTTTATCATTTTAATCGTCTTTTAGTCTTTATTTTTCCTATCGTTCGATTTGGACAGTTAGTTTCAGTTTTAAAATTCAAACGGGCTCTATGCATTTCCCCCTTTCCAATTTCCCTCTCTCTTGCCTTTTCCAAGAAATAAACAATTTCTAACGATACTAACATTCAAACGTGCGTTTTGGTTAAAGGCTTGCAAGTCTGTGACGTCACATTGGCATTAATTCTAACGATCGTTTTATGGTTAACCCTTGAGATACCGAGTTATAAAAGCTAGTATTTTGGTGGCGCGATAATTCCTATGTTATTTTATACCTACAAACAACTTAATGCTATATTTTGATCGGTGAAATTTCGGATATCATCACAGATACAAACATGTCTAACATCTCACAACGGCCATTATTCCAAGTCCCGTAACTCTCTCCTCATATCTAAATGTAGGACACTACAGCCCTCCTATTCTGTGCTATCCATTTCAGGTTTTTCCATGTCTTATTGAACCCTTTCTTGTCTGTCTCAGTGCTCTTCCCCTTGGTTTTTTTTTTTAATCTCCATCTATTTATCTTACCGTGGGGTTTCCAGACCAGACTGTCAGATAATGCTATCAACGGGTTTCATTAATGTGTGTCCTTACCAACGTCAGCCTTTTCTCCTCACTTGCTGTTCCATTGACGTTTGTCTGGTTTCTGGATTTAAACATTTTTTTTTTCATCAGTTCCACATTAGTGATCTTGTCATTAGTTCCACATTAGTGATCTTGTCATTAGTTCCACATTAGTGATCTTGTCATACCATTTCAGTCTTTCTGTTCTACGCAAACACCCATTTATGAAAGTCTGTTGTCTTTCTGGCTGATTTAGCGTGTTAACAACACCCCTTGATTTTTTTTCTCAGAAACAGCTACCTTCATGAACACTGTTGTTTAATATGTGTATGTTCAACTTAAAGCTTACTTCCCGCAAACCTTCTCTGTTCTGTGTCAGCAATAACTGTAAAATTCTTGTAGTTATATATACATATGGAAACAAGAGAAATAGAGTTACTTAGCAAAAGATGGATCGACGGAAAATGTTTCATCACAAAATAACGTTCCGCACAACGCGCGGACAATACACGTAAAGTTGTAATGGATTCTGTCGTAGACTGTACATGGCTTAAAGAGTTGGGATAATGACGTCTCTCTTGGACTGTTTAAAAAAAAAATTTTTTTTGCCTCGTTTTGGCGAGGTGCATCCCGTTCAACCTAGTCAGTTATATTAAGGCATATCTCCAAATATAAAAGACCTTTAGGTGTGATTTCAGTATTATAATTGTTGCTCAAGTAGTTGGGACAATGAATTCTCTTATGGACTTGCTTAGGGAGTTGGGATAATGAATTTTCTCATTCGACTATACATGGCTCAAGGAGTTTAAGCAATGAATTCTCTTATCGACAACACATGGCTCAAAAAGTTCAATAATGAATTCTCTCGTGATGACTCAGGTAATTTTGTTATTATGAATTCTCTCGTCTTTGCTCAGGAAATTGAAATAATGAATTCTCTCAACGACTAAACATGACTAATAGACTTTGAAGAAAGGAAGCAAGTTAAAATATTCTCTCAACGACTAAACATGACTAATAGACTTTGAAGCAGGTTTCTAATTTTTAAAAATTTTGCCAGGGCAGAGGCCTTATGGCCTACTCTTTACGATTTCCAAGTGCTGAGGGATTTTTAACGTACGCAACTTGCACACGGTACCTCCTATTTTTTCGCTCTTATCTGAGAAGGCTAGGTATCCGATCTCACGACACAAGAGACCGGGGGGGGGGGGGGTATGACATCATTAGGACCATTGGTTCTGAAAAAAATTTCCATAAATTATATTCCGTCCGTCTACTGGGAATCAAACCCGGTACCTTTAGAACTCGAGGCGGACGCCATGCCTTTTATCCACTCTGACCCCCGAACAGACATGTTGTATGAGGCGACTATTTGAGGCCGTGCATGCGATAGGGAACCTCTCCATGTTAAAAAAGATTGCTGCAGGAACCATAGCTGACAGATCACGTGAATGCTATTTTGCAGGCTGGATATGGAGCGGAAAGGGAAATAAAGATCAGTTAAATGATATTGTTGGCCTGCACATAACAGCTACATTCTTCCTTCCTTTCTTCCTTCACATTTGTCGCTCCTTCCAGAACATGGGGCCCTTATATAAACACTGTTATTTTAGTAAAGAAATTGTTTTTTATGTTTTTATTTTACAGCAGCCCCTTAATTTATTTAGGAAAGTATTGTTTCAATTATTCCTTGCCCTTAGCAGATAAACGCATTGCTAAGAGTTACTGAGCTGGAAATCTCACCAAGATCGGCTGAGAAAGACTCATTTATTACGTGGAAATAAACACGACTTGCAAATAAATATTGATTAGCGGTTGAGAATTATCCAGTCAAACACAACAGGCTGATTTGCTGACATGCAATGAAGGTATTGCTCCTTGTTGCCCCTGTGCGTCTCCCAGGAGGCCGACAAAGCATGATACTTCCACTCTATCAGGCAGAGGCGAATAATATGCGTTTGTGCATGGGGGGGGGGTGGGGGGGGGGGGGGGGGGGGGGGGCGGGGGGGGGGGGGGGGGGGGGGGGGGGGGGAAGGGGTGGCAATCTTGTTAAATAAAACTTTTTGTGGAAACCACCACAAGAGCACGGGAACACCGAAGCAGGCTTCCTGCAAAGGGTTCCGGCTGTAGTGGTGTGGTGGCCGCATGCCTCGGACGGAGCGAAAAAGTAAATAAATGTGCTGTTGACACGGAGCTACAAATGAGCAGTCACTCACGTTTTCTGGTATTCGACATAGTAACTTTGAGTATTCTTGTACCTGTTTTAAACATTTTTTATTTTATCTTTATGTCGCATTTTTAATTTACAAGTTTATTTACAAAAAAACAAACATTCTTTCATGTTGGTTCTGGGATCGGATTTGGGGGGGGGGGGGGGGGGGGGGGGGGGGGGGGGCGGGGGGGGGGGGGGGGGGGGTGGGGGGAATCAAGGAACAATACCACTCGTTGGACTAAGCATGTCGTATACGGCTGTTGAGGATTGCTGTATGGCATGCAACCATCTCGATGGGTTTTACTTTGATTGAGATGGTGGCACCATTCTTCACCCCAACTAGATACATTATAACTGTACGCGTAATATTCGATGACGCGCAGAACCTAGCAACCTAACAGTCGATGTGTGGCCTTTGAGCCCTTTAGCAGTGTTTCAAAAGTGTGGCATGGCCACTTATCCAAGTGTATAACCTGTCTGTGTTCAGACTTTTAAGCCGTATAATAATATGTGAATAAGGACCTGAGAGTCCAGAACTGTGGTAAGGTGTTAGGAATAAAACGCAGAGATATATACGCGATATTCGTGACATACGAACGCGAATTTAACGTGGAACGCATAACGAGAGCGTTATAGCGATTAGCAGCTGGCGTGTACGGCCAAATTAAGAATATCTTCTTTTCTTCTTCTTCGTTCGTCCTGAAAAGGACGGTGGTTGCGTTGTGTCTGTTTGCGCCTAAGCTGTGATATCTGCACCTTTCGGTCGACACATCCGACTTCTGCACGGCATTTTTTAGGACCGGGTTTGCCTTCCCATTTCGATCCGTACTCGCTCAGCCAGCCTGCACAGCTGCAGACTGTTTCCAGGACCACCACGTGGAGGTGGAGTGCGGTCTTGACCAGCTCTGGTTCGCTGGTCCTGACGCAGGCAGTCAAGCTATGAGTCGCTGACTGCGGTCTCTATTGCTGCGTCTTCTTCTTCTTCTTCTTCGTTCGCCCTGAAAAGGACAGTGGTTGCGTTGTGTCTGTTTACAACGTAGCTGTGATATCTGCACCTTTCGGTATATTATATTCAGACAGAGTTCTGAAGTGAATTGTAGGCTTTGATCCTAAGGAACTATTGGAGAATTAGCATAGATATGCATTGACATTGCCTAAGCATTTAATAGGCTCATATTTGATTGATATTCAAGAACACAGTAAAATACAGTTTCGACGGTTAAGATGAACGCACTAGGTCAGGTGCATGACAATGTATAGACTGTGATGTTTTGGACTTCCTATTATGTGAAACAGGTATTGCTGACGTGATTAATAAAATGTGATGTTAATCGGTTTGTGGCGAGAGGTTTTATTTGGCTCTTGGATCAGTATAGTACTGACAATTACATAAATAGAATTTCTGCAGAAAATGGTGAAGTCCCAGTGTCTGAGAGGACTACTGGTATCACAAATTAGTTACGGCTGTGAATGATCTGATCTCGAAACAATAGTATAGAGGAGACCGACATAAAGCGCCACCTCTGCTGTGTAACTAATTGTGATATTAAACAAAGCAAGGAAACAGATTTTTACTTAACAATGATAAAATTGACAAGTCGTTCAAAATACAATTTCCTTATTTTTTATTTAGTATATATAAGGATATAACGTTTATCAGCTATGCTGTTATTTACGTATAATTTATCCACTATGATCTTATTATTGTCTCTTGCTACGCTAATTCACGTTTTCTTCATTGACAGTTCTATGCTCACAATGCCGACAGAAATGGTACTAATGTGTACTCATCTCTCTTAAGTCTGTTCTTCTTTGTTTGGTTCACACCACCGGCAGAGTATCGTTCCTTTAGCCCACCCAAGACTGAGGGGGACCAAAGATGTAGAGTCTGGTCAACCTCTATGCTCCTGCGGAGTTCCAGGCAGCGGGATTGACTCGAACATACGACCTCAGGTTTTTAGGACACAATTAAACCTGTAACAAAGCAAAAATAGGGGCTAATTTCTGTCCTCAAGCCCACCTATTTCTAGTGTGAGTGAAATGAGCGTGTCTCCGATGTATGCATGTGGGATGAATGACAACATGGCTCAGTATGATTTAGCAATAGCGAGACAAGACAGGTGTCTACTTGCAAAACATTCTTTCTGATAAACTAATACATGGATACATTCAATAATATAGATTCAATACATGAATACATTTTATACATGAATACATCCCATAATATAAATCAATACATGAATAAATCCAATAATATGTACACCTAGGTGTGATACAACAATGTCCTTCCCCCTCTACTATATCACGCCCTCTCTGACAATAGCTGGTAACATATATCCTAACAATATTGTTATGTTCTTATGATAGGAGTATATGAGACGAGGACTGGTTGGTGATATATCAGGTTGGAGTTATAGGAGACAATAGATTGGAGTTAGATGCGACAATAGATTGAGTCCTGACAAGGACTGTTTTGGTTATATTGGAGTTGGTCTTATCTGAGACAATAGATTGAGTTATAGAAGACAATAGATTGAGTCCTGACAAGGACTGTTTTGGTTATATTGCAGTTGGTCTTATCTGAGACAATAGATTGAGTTATAGGAGACAATAGATTGAGTCCTAACAAGGACTGTTTTGGTTATATTGCAGGTTATAGGAGACAATGGATTGAGTCCTAACAAGGACTGTTTTGGTTATATTTACAGTTTGGAATTATCAGAGACAATAGACTGAAGTTATAGACTGACAATAGATTGAAGTATAGGAGACAATAGGTTGAAGTATGAGTCCTATTAGTCTTCGTCTATTCAATCATAATAGGAAATACAATCATTATACTTAATTCCCCCCAAGATACAATCAGTAACCTGATAGGTAGTATAAATGACACACAACAAATACCAACGGTTATCGTAAAAATATTTACCGTCCTAAGATTTTAAACTGGCCAGGTTTTGACGCGACTTAGTGAAGTAGGTTGCAGGTCGATGCCCTCAGGTAAGTTACCATAAATCAAGGTGACAGCTTCTCCCTCTTCAGTCTGTATCTCTGGCGTCAAGTTCGGGGTTGCGTGGTTAGCATAAAATCCGCCCGATTATATAGTCAAGTAACTACTTGAGGAAAGCTTTCGGTTGGTTCCTGGCGGAGCAAGTTGATTGGTTTCCTCCGGTTTTGTACCTGGTCTCATACAGCCTAATTTTATTCAGTTTTCATCGGCCATCTTGCGTGAACAAGATGGCCGTTAATTTATTCTGTCTCAGAGACTGGTGAACGTTGATCGTTGATTGGTTGAAGCAAATCTGTATCTCGACATAGTGATTAACAAAGTAGTGGGTTACACTTCGTTTCACGACATAGCCCCCCTCCTTTCCTAGCTGTGACTTGTCATAGCTGACGTGTAAACCCCTGCTGTGGTTAATCCTTTTGCGTCTGTCCTTCCAGAGTACTAGGGTGTCGACTTAAAAAATCAGCTCCTACATTGTCTCTTCCCGGAATGTAATTCACGGTAAAGGAATAAGGCGCAAGAAGCAGACTCCACCTTAACAATCTCGAATTTAGCTTTTTAGATGCAGCCAAGAATGTTAAAGGTTGGTGATCGCTTTGGACAATGAAGTGTGTCCCATACAGATAAGGTGAAAATTTGTTGATGGACCAAATTAGAGCTAAACATTCCTTCTCTATGGTCGAGTATTTCAACTCAGCTGCATTCAGCTTCCTACTGGCGTAGGCGACTGGTAAAAGTTTCTCCGGCTGGGCTTTTGATTTCTGCAAGAGAGTTGCACCAATACCTATACTGCTAGCGTCCGTTCTTAATACAAATTCCTGTGTGATATCGGGTAGTGTTAGGATGGGTTTGCTGGTGAGTTTTGCTTTTAGCTCTGTGTAAGCTTTTTCACAATCAGCATTCCATTGGATTTTGTCAGGCTGTCCTTTCTTCGTTAAGTTAGTTAATGGTGCACACAGAGAGTTAAAATGGGGTATGTACTTCTGATAGAACCCACATAAAGACACGAATGATCTCACATCTTTCTTCGTTTGAGGTCTGGGTGCCTTCTTTAGCTTCTCTATATTCTTTGGGTCAGGAGACATATGACCTGTAGAAATAGTGTGACCTAAGAATTCCAACTCCTTACAACCGATATAGCACTTGGTTGGACGTGCAGTCAATCCAGTTTCTCTCAGTCTGTCAAACAACATGGAGAGCGCTACTATATGCTCTTCAAATGTGTTTTGTAGCAACAAGAATGTCATCCATAAAGTTAGTGATATGGGGATTTTGTAGAGGTTCCAATAATTTCCTCATCATTCTTGAAAAGATACTTGGAGCATTTTTCAGCCCAAAGGGTAGTACATTAAACTCGTAGTGTCCGTCTGATGTACTGAATGCCAGCATTTTCCTAACTTCTGGTTTCACTGGTATTTGGTAGTATCCCTTGCTTAGATCTACCTTCGATAAATACCTAGCCTTACTCAGTGTAGAGAACAGCTGGTTGGTGTCAGGTAATGGGTCCACCTGAGATTCTGTGATCGCATTAAGCTTCCGGTAGTCAATACATAACCTGTGTTCACCACTCGGTTTTCTCAATAGCACCACACTTGAGCTATAGGGAGAGTCTGACTTCGAGATAATTTTCTCCTTCAACAGATAATCAACTTCCTCCCTTAGTGCTTGGGCTTTCGCATAGGGTATAGGGTATGTTCTCATGCATACTGGGGTAGGGTCGGTAACCTTCATGTCGTACTCTAACAGATTCGTCCGACCTGGCTTATCTGTGAGCACATCATCATGGGTTTCCAACACTTTCTGAACCCTATTCGTCTGCTCTGGAGTTAAATGTTCACTAATATTTACTTGAACATAATCCTCTGTAGTTGTGAGTGGATACTCCATAGAGTGAAGTGGTTCACCGTGCATTTCTGTTGCAATGGCTAGGGTCATAATATGTGCAACTTCTGATGATTCCTTGTCATAGTATTTTTTAAGAAGATTGACATGATATACCTTCTCCTTTCCTTTCTTGTCAATCTTATAATTGGTCCTGGAAAGTTTCTCCAGTATGACATAGGGTCCCTGCCATCCAATCTGCAATTTATTATTGCTGCTTGGCAACAGTAATAACACCTTTTCACCCACCTCCAGTTCCCTATCCTTTGCTTTTTTGTTGTAGTACGCAGCATGCTCCTCCTGGCCTGTCTTAAGTTATCATTGGCCAGTTTCCAACCTGCTTTCAATCGAGATGTCAACTCGTTGACGTACTGGTATGCGGAAGTCACTGTTTCCTCTGCCTTTTCATCAGTCCATGTCCGCAGCAATGCTTCCAGTGGACCTTTTATTGGTCTTCCAAACAACAATGTAGCTGGAGCCAATCCAGTTGAGTTGTGGGGTACTTCCCTATATGCAAATAGTGCAGCGGGTAAGTATGTATCCCAAGTATCAGGTTTTTCACTCGCCAGCTTTCTAAGGATTGAAATTAGCGTACCATTGAACCGCTCTACTTGACCGTTCCCTTGGGCATGGTAGGGACTACAATGATAGTGCCTGGCTTGAAATATCCTGAATACTTCTTGTGTTAGCTTTCCCTTAAACTGAGACCCATTGTCAGTCAATATCTGATGCGGGAAAACCTAATCGGGTAAATATTGTCAACAGGGCCTCTGCCACGTGCTTTGAATCTATAGCTGACATGGCCACTGCTTCTCCCCACATAGAGCAAGTATCAACCAAGGTTAAGATGTAAGCATTTCTCTTCTTGGTCCTAGTGAGGGGTCCAACAATATCTACTGCAACACGTTCAAAAGGGGGTTCCCATAATAGGCATTTCTCCCAGTGTTGCTGGTGCAGTCCTATGCTTAGGAGCTACTCTTTGGCATTCTGGACAGGATCTTACATATCTTTTTATGTCCTCTGTAATTCCTGGCCAAAAGTAGTGACAGGCTATCCTTTGTCCAGTGGCCCCTATTTCCATATGTCCACTGAAGGGTATAGCATGTCCTAGCGTCATAACCTTCTCCCTGTAAGATTTTGGCACTACAAGCTGTCCATGCCCTTTAGGTCCGGTTCCAGCTTTTCTGTATAGTAGGCCATTCTTCATATACAAGTCTCCTTTCTCTGGAGGGTTATGTGCTTTAGGCAATTTGCCAAAACAAGGCTTCAGTGTGCTGTCCGCTGCTTGAGCCTTTTTCATCTCTTCTGGATGAGTATTGATAGGATTTTCCTCCATTTTCCGGGAGCTTTCCCTGGTCTGGACTGTTGCCATAACTACAGGTTTTATAGGTTCTCCAAGGAAAACATACCTACACCCCAAAATCAAAGGGTAAATAGGGTCGTCCATCACTGCTGCTTTGATTTCTCCTTCCACATAGCGAGATCTTATGTTGATTCGGGCTATGGGTAATGTCATGGTTCTTGCTCCCTTGATCGGTCCTCTGATTTCCACTGTTTCTGTGGTTATCTGGTCAGGACTCACTAGAGAAGAGCACACAACTGAATCAAAGTCTAATCCTGTGTCATATAAACACAGTACTTGAGTGCCATTCACGGTCACTTCCTCACAGACAGGGGGATGATGGAAGTCTTTCTGACTTACTGCCATTTCCTTCCTTCCCTGATTCCCTGTTGTAAGACATGCAGCATGATGAGGAGGATTCTTCCGTCTGCAGTCCGCAGTATTGTGGTTACTCATTAGACAAGTTTTACACCACTTTCCTTCCTTCCTTCCGGTAAGGTGTCTTATCCGATCTTAGAGGGTTTTTGTCCTTTTGGTCAAATCTTTGTTTGTTCCTTGTGGTATGGTCCTTTTGTTCATATTTGGTATAGTTTTTGTGATGATTTGAAGTTTTCACCCTGCTTCTTCTTATTTCCTAATAATTCTGCCTGAGCTGCTTGATATCTCTCAGCAACAGTTACAATATCTTCCAATCTCTCTGCTCCTTGTTCCATGATAAACTTCCTCATTTCTTGAGGCATGGACTCTTTCACTTGCTCCATCATTATCATTTCTTTCAGATCCCGACACTTCCCTAAACTACTCCATTTTTCCAAATAGGTTTCCAATCTAGCAGAGAATTGGTGATAGTTTTCTCCTGGAAGAAGTTTAGCTGTTCGGAATTTCTTTCTATATGATTCTGAGTTCTTTTCATATCTCACAAGCAGTGCCTGCTTCAGGATGTCATAATCTTCCTGGTCATCTCTTGAGAGCTTCAAATACACATCGTAGGCCACACCTCTCAATCCCTGAGATAGTTTAAGACTCCATTTTTCTTTCACTAAGCCATAGGTAGTGGCTAGTCTTTCGTATCTATCGAGGTACGACTCAATGGCGTCTTCTTTCTCAACAAATGGGTCCAGATGAAAATTCATGGCCCCACTTGAGGTGCTCTGGCTGGAGCTACTCTCAGAGTGAGGTGAGCTACCACCATTATTGCCAGTATTTGCCTGAATTTCAAGCTCTTTTAATCTCAACTGATGGTCTCTCTCTGCTTGTAATTTCCTTTCCTCAGCTTCTAACCTTTTAGTTTCTCTTTCAGCTTCCAGTCTTTTGTCTTCTCTCTGAGCTTCCAGTCTTTTATCTTCTCTTTCAGCTTCCAGTCTTTTGGCTTCTCTTTCAGCTTCCAGTCTTTTGGCTTCTCTTTCAGCTTCCATCCTTTTGTCTTCTCTCTCAGCTTCCAGTCTTTTGGCTTCTCTTTCAGCTTCCAGTCTTTTGGCTTCTGCCTCTAATTGCAACTTTCTTTCTTCCCTATCCATGTGTTTGTCCACTTCTGTTGTGATATACTGAGTGAGAGCATCACCTGTCAAATTTAATTCCTTTCCCATCTGCATGATCGCAGTCCTGAACTTCACTAGATCAGCCATGGCGTTACTTAGATAGGGTATGTAAATTTACTATAACCCAATTATTGTAATTAAACTTAATTAATTTAAATGAACAAATAATTTCCGTGCAACTTTGTGAGCATCAACTATTTACTGAGTACTAAATGGTACTCCTCCTAAGAAAACAATAAAAAAAATCCTATTATAGAATTTTTTCCAAAATTTTGTTTCTTATGTTATCTATGGGTGGCACAGGATAGAGTGTAGATAGATGAATAGACCAAATATGGCTCAAGATATACAGACATATCCCAGGAACGAGCCCCCAGTGTGGCGAGAGGTTTTATTTGGCTCTTGGATCAGTATAGTACTGACAATTACAGAAATAGAATTTCTGCAGAAAATGGTGAAGTCCCAGTGTCTGAGAGGACTACTGGTATCACAAATTAGTTACGGCTGTGAATGATCTGATCTCGAAACAATAGTATAGAGGAGACCGACATAAAGCGCCACCTCTGCTGTGTAACTAATTGTGATATTAAACAAAGCAAGGAAACAGATTTTTACTTAACAATGATAAAATTGACAAGTCGTTCAAAATACAATTTCCTTATTTTTTTTATTTAGTATATATACACTATCTACTCTTGTGCTGAAAGGTGAATGTTGCAAAAAATGGAATGAAATGAATTGGTAAGTTTACATATGATTTACAAATATTTATATTTATAAATATTACAACACGTTTTCCAATTATAGGAACAAAATTTATATCAGCTGTGCTGTTAATTAAGGATATAACGTTTATCAGCTATGCTGTTATTTACGTATAATTTATCCACTATGATCTTATTATTCTCTCTTGCTACGCTAATTCACGTTTTCTTCATTGACAGTTCTATGCTCACAATGCCGACAGAAATGGTACTAATGTGTACTCATCTCTCTTAAGTCTGTTCTTCTTTGTTTGGTTCACACCACCGGCAGAGTATCGTTCCTTTAGCCCACCCAAGACTGAGGGGGACCAAAGATGTAGAGTCTGGTCAACCTCTATGCTCCTGCGGAGTTCCAGGCAGCGGGATTGACTCGAACATACGACCTCAGGTTTTTAGGACACAATTAAACCTGTAACAAAGCAAAAATAGGGGCTAATTTCTGTCCTCAAGCCCACCTATTTCTAGTGTGAGTGAAATGAGCGTGTCTCCGATGTATGCATGTGGGATGAATGACAACATGGCTCAGTATGATTTAGCAATAGCGAGACAAGACAGGTGTCTACTTGCAAAACATTCTTTCTGATAAACTAATACATGGATACATTCAATAATATAGATTCAATACATGAATACATTTTATACATGAATACATCCCATAATATAAATCAATACATGAATAAATCCAATAATATGTACACCTAGGTGTGATACAACAATGTCCTTCCCCCTATACTATATCACGCCCTCTCTGACAATAGCTGGTAACATATATCCTAACAATATTGTTATGTTCTTATGATAGGAGTATATGAGACGAGGACTGGTTGGTGATATATCAGGTTGGAGTTATAGGAGACAATAGATTGGAGTTAGATGCGACAATAGATTGAGTCCTGACAAGGACTGTTTTGGTTATATTGGAGTTGGTCTTATCTGAGACAATAGATTGAGTTATAGAAGACAATAGATTGAGTCCTGACAAGGACTGTTTTGGTTATATTGCAGTTGGTCTTATCTGAGACAATAGATTGAGTTATAGGAGACAATAGATTGAGTCCTAACAAGGACTGTTTTGGTTATATTGCAGGTTATAGGAGACAATGGATTGAGTCCTAACAAGGACTGTTTTGGTTATATTTACAGTTTGGAATTATCAGAGACAATAGACTGAAGTTATAGACTGACAATAGATTGAAGTATAGGAGACAATAGGTTGAAGTATGAGTCCTATTAGTCTTCGTCTATTCAATCATAATAGGAAATACAATCATTATACTTAATTCCCCCCAAGATACAATCAGTAACCTGATAGGTAGTATAAATGACACACAACAAATACCAACGGTTATCGTAAAAATATTTACCCTCCTAAGATTTTAAACTGGCCAGGTTTTGACGCGACTTAGTGAAGTAGGTTGCAGGTCGATGCCCTCAGGTAAGTTACCATAAATCAAGGTGACAGCTTCTCCCTCTTCAGTCTGTATCTCTGGCGTCAAGTTCGGGGTTGCGTGGTTAGCATAAAATCCGCCCGATTATATAGTCAAGTAACTACTTGAGGAAAGCTTTCGGTTGGTTCCTGGCGGAGCAAGTTGATTGGTTTCCTCCGGTTTTGTACCTGGTCTCATACAGCCTAATTTTATTCAGTTTTCATCGGCCATCTTGCGTGAACAAGATGGCCGTTAATTTATTCTGTCTCAGAGACTGGTGAACGTTGATCGTTGATTGGTTGAAGCAAATCTGTATCTCGACATAGTGATTAACAAAGTAGTGGGTTACACTTCGTTTCACGACACGGTTCAATAAATTATATGTCGAGTCTTCCTTACAAGACTTGTTTGCTGACGCATTTTACGAAGCTTTATTCCAGAAGTTCATGAAGTTGTATTGGTTCAACCGTTAACAGTTAACCTTCACCTTGTTGTTCAAGTATAAGACTCTGCCATATTAATACGAAGTCAAAGAAATAATAAGACATCACAGCAATTTAACAAGAAATGAATCTTATTAAGAAACAATCACGCTAAATACGATAATCAACCAAACGAACCCACACGTTTGCAGACAAAATATAATAGACTGAAAATTAATCAGGAGATGAACATTTCGATATAATATAAGAATACAGTTTCAAAAGGTCTGCATTCGTAACAGCGGCGACTAAGTTAAGTTGTGGATAGCGCTTGCAACGCCGTAATGTAATTACACGTTGTTATAAAAATGATCACTTCAAGATGACATCAGGTCCAGGAATTAACTACAATCACTGCTCATTTGTTTCTTGGGAAAGAAGCAGTGATAGGGACAAGTTTCAGCGTACAGCAGAAGTTTGTTAGTTTGTCAGACATTCACATCTTCGTGTGCGTTGTAAAATGCGGTGCCGGTACAAGCATTATAATCATTATGTCTGAAGTAATGATTTCTCGCACCTGGCTGTAACATGTTGGTTATAGCGGCATCCAGCAATACTTGTTTCTCTAGTTCTGGAAACGGTTTGTTACAATAAACGTAACAAATTCTGATTTGCATAGGAGCTATGAATTTTTAAAAAAAATAGTTTTTAGCAGTTGAAAATTGTGACAAGCGCCTTATAAACTACAAGACCGATTAATACATTGATATTTGTATTTACTACATGGGGAACAAATTCGCTTACTATGGGGCTACGTGTGGTCCGTTCTTTTATATGGATGCGAATGTTGGACAATGAGTAACCAAATGGTGAAAAAACTGGAGGCAGCGGAAATGTGGTTTTTGAGAAGGATACTGAGAATATCGTGGACAGAGAAAACAAATTCCGAGGTATTGACAGCTGCGGGTGTTAATAGATCGCTCATCAAAACCATCAGGAAAAGACAAATGAAATTTATGGGACATATTAACAGAAGAGGAGGAGTGGAGGAATTAGTCTTATGTGGGAAAATACCAGGTAGGAGAGGAAGAGGAAGGCAGAGAAAGATGTATGTGGAAAGCGTAAACATCTGGGCAACAAACAACAGCATGGGCAACAACAACCTGATTAGACTATCAAAAGACAGAGAAGATTGGAGGGTCATGATCGCCAATGTCTATTCCAGACCAGGCACCTGAAGAACAAGACACGGGAGGAAAATTTAACGAGCAATTTCGAAATTGATCTCACTCGAATAAGAATAAAATGCATTTGATTTGATGCTACAGCTTCATTTTGTAGACCATTTTTGTTTCAGAGTCTTTTGTTTTAAGAAGTCACGTGATTTCATGCAACACGAAGACTACACCTTCTGCTTACCACTGCTTATCCCCACATTGCTGTGAAATGTTCTGTTAGGAACAGTAAAACAGCCCCAGCCACCTTGTCAGGAAAATACGGAAAAGGCACGCACTGATGCCATGAAACCTAAATCGAACATCGATTAAAAGAATGCGCAGTCCTTTAAAATTTTTTCCTGGTGCACTGACCATTGCCCATAAGTTATGATAAGTAACAGCGCAAAGAAAAGTGATGATGATATTGCAGTAATTGGAACAGAAGGGAAGATAATGGTGCCTAGAATATATCCCCATAAGCAGCTCTGAAAAAATAGGGAGCAGTGGCCAACACCCACTAGAGTCTTGTGTTTCACGGGAAACGAACATGATTGATGATGATAATGAGAAGGCACTGACTCGAAGCCCTAGTAACGACTGGTCTTGTAGAGGACCACTAGCTACGTCGTCAGCTAGCAAGCTACCCATCTGTATAGCAGGTCTTCGAGTCAGTGCCTTCTCATTTATGAGTCCGTGCGTTTCTTTAGTCGTAATCGTTTTTCCATTGGTTCTTTGTTGCAGTAGTTCTCACGCTTGCACCCCCTTCCTGTTGTTTTTTTTTGTCTTCTTCCGCCAATCGACAGGAATGTAGAAAATGACGAGCTGGTGTGAAGTTGTGTTATCTTGGTACGTGTGTTGCTGAAAAGATGTCCGTGGTCTCGCCTCTAGGACGTCTGTTCCAGAATTATCAGTCTGGCCCATGTACCAGCACACGGGTTCTCAAATTGTTAGTGCTGGGTAGTAAGTATATACCCGTCAGTCGTTTGTGCTTGTTTAGGACATGGGAGACCTTCTTCCTGTCTACTGCTTCTGCAGTTAGGCTAAGCATCGCAGATATTGTTGAATATTGGCTTCCTTGGCGTGGTGGGCTGTCATTTCTTTGTTTATAAATTGCCACTTTTCGTCCCAGTGCTTTTCTTCTGTGTCATTCATTATTCCTGGTTGTTTTTGTTTTCAGGTTAATCATGTATCATACCCTCTTGTTAAATGATATCCCCACGTAATCCAAACCTGATTATTCTGTTGTTTTCAATCTACGGTATTCCGTCACCGGTAGTTTTTCAGTGATAGCTCTTATATAATCTGTTCTCATTATTATCATCATAATTTTCTTTTCATCTCCTTACAGAGCATGAAGTCACCACTACAGCTGGTCCACTTGCAGGAAGCCTGCACCAAGCATTGACATGCTCTTACAGTGATGATTTCTCTGGGAATTTGTTTTACGTGATGAGTTTGCCAGCTCCACGCACAATCTTATATTAGTCGCCCTGTACGACATGCTTGAGCGTGCAATAGTGCTTTTCTTTCTTTTTCTCTTCAGAGACCACCTGGAACTACACGGGGCGATCTGTTTTATACTTGGTGACATTTCTCATTATTTTATTAGTGTCTGACTTTGGTATCACACTGTTGTTCTCAGTATTGTTTTTATAAGACTTTTCATTCTAATCACAGGATGACGACGGTTTGGTAATATCATCAGTGTGTCATTGATGGGAAACAAAACCAAATACCACCCGAACAAGATGTAAGGACATCTTCTAATTACAGGATGACGACGGTTTGGTAATATCATCAGTGTGTCATTGATGGGAAACAAAACCAAATACCACCCGAACAAGATGTAAGGACATCTTCTAATTACAGGATGACAACGGTTTGGTAATATCATCAGTGTGTCATTGATGGGAAACAAAACCAAATACCAACCGAACAAGATGTAAGGACATCTTCTAATTACAGGATGATGACGGTTTGGTAATATCATCAGTGTGTCATTGATGGGAAACAAAATCAAATACCAACCGAACAAGATGTAAGGACATCTTTCTAATCACAGGATGACGACGGTTTGGTAATATCATCAATGTGTCATTGATGGGAAACAAAATCAAATACCAACCGAACAAGATGTAAGGACATCTTTCTAATCACAGGATGACGACGGTTTGGTAATATCATTAGTGAGTCATTGATGGGAAACAAAACCAAATACCAACCGAACAAGATGTAAGGACATCTTTCTAATTACAGGATGATGACGGTTTGGTAATATCATCCAGGTGTCATTGATGGGAAACAAAACCAAATACCAACCGAACAAGATGTAAAGACATCTTTCTAATCACAGGATTACGACAGTTTGGTAATATCATCCAGGTATCATTGATGGGAAACAAAACCAAATACCAACCGAACAAGATGTAAGAACATCTTTCTAATCACAGGATGATGACGGTTTGGTAATATCATCCAGGTATCATTGATGGGAAACAAAACCAAATACCAACCGAACAAGATGTAAGGACATCTTTCTAATCACAGGATGACGACGGTTTGGTAATATCATCAGTGTGTCATTGATGGGAAACAAAACCAAATACCAACCGAACAAGATGTAAGTACATCTTTCTAATCACAGGATGACGACGGTTTGGCAATATCATCAGTGTGTCATTGATGGGAAACAAAATCAAATACCAACCGAACAAGATGTAAGGACATCTTTCTAATCACAGGATGACGACGGTTTGGTAATATCATCAATGTGTCATTGATGGGAAACAAAACCAAATACCAACCGAACAAGATGTAAGAAAACATTCGGACATTAGATAGGAAACACATTAATGGAACCACTTGATAGCGTTGCAAGGCAGCCGTTGTTGTTCTGGAATCCTCAAGGTAATATACAAGGTAAATAGAGGGGGCCGAAAACACGGACAAAGAGCTTGGAGATAGACATGGAAGGGATAAAGGAGGCATGAACAGACTTGAATGGACAATACGTGACAGGAAGATTTGTCGTGAATTCCTTTAAGTTCTTTGCTCCAAAAAGGGTGGAATTTGAGTCTTTTGATGCTGCAGAATTAGAATAAGCTCATAAATCACATGATCAACTGTTTGAATTCACGTTTTAGAATTACTATCTGTATCTTTTACATGGGGTTAACATAACGCTTAGATGCTTGAGATTTCCCACTCTTCTTCTTGTAGTTACGAGCAATAGAAACGGAACCCCTTTAGTCAGCAGTTTCCTTATTTGACCTCAGTCAACCACTGGACAATATTGTGTAGTGTAGGACGAAGTGTAACACAAGAAAAATATGATTTACGGAATCACGTCAGTCCAGCCGCCAACGTTTCTGCGAATGCGTCATAGCCTGGAACTTTACAGACGCGGAAAAAAAAAAAATCAGCAATAAGTGGCTTCTCTTCTTCTTGTGATCGCATCTTTGATGTTTACACCGTCAGACGAGTTCTCATGATGTATTCGACCGTTGTCTGGAGGTCCTCTTTAGCTCCATATAGCTTTGAGTTTAGTGTTGAGTCATTGGGCCAGTATATCTGGTCGTACAGAGGACAATCCTGTAGAACATGCTCAGCAGTTTGTTCGTTTAATCCACATGTGCACAGTGGTGAAGCGATAAGTGGCAAAATATGTATAGAAATGCATATCTAATTCAACCACAATCTACAGAGTCAACCCCTGTTATAAACAGGTTGGCCGTAAACCGCAGATATCTCTAGTCCTGATGGACACAGAAGTTTGGGAATCCCTGATAAAGCGCATTCCGTGTCTGATACCTTCGACCTATTTGCTCATTTTTCTTTGCCTGACGTGAATGAGTCATACGAGTGAGTGTAGCATCCTGAGTATGCTGGTCTTGAACGATAGAGTAACGTATGGTTTTATGTTGCCTATCAGACATTCTTGCAGTTAGCGCGGTTAGTATCTTACTGTGTGTGTAAGTACCTCGAGTGTTTCAGGAGACACAGAAACACCAGTGTTGGTAGCAAACAATCGTAGGAGGGACGAAGGTGTTTGTTTGCAAGGGACAGGCAAACTTCAGGATGTAAAATAAGGTGTTACAAGAACTAACACTGCAAGCACATATACCATTTTTGTGGCGCATGCGATTTGCCTGCGGGCCAACTGTGGTTGTGGCCACGTGCTGATTAAGATGCGAAAGAGGGACTATTTTTAAAACGCTTTTTAATGTAATTGTAAATAACGGGCCGAGTGGCAGAGCGGTCACAGTATTTGCTTCTCGAGGCAGGGTTACCACGATCGACACCTGGTAGCATCACGCTCCAGTCTGCTTAGCTGTAAATGGATACCTAACTCTGCTCTGTATTTAGGGAAGACAAAGCAGCAAGGAAAGGAACTGATCACCCCACGTCATTAACGTTGAAACCAAGTTTAGTAAAGTCTTTAATATCTCACTCCTCTACGGTAGTATTATAATTGACCTTTTACACTGCCGTATAAATGTTTATAAAGTTAGAAGTTATAATATGAACCAAATGGTAGGTCGTGGACAAACATTGAAACAGACTCGCATGAGCTTTTCTATTTGGACATGCGCCTTAATATAACCAACGGACCCTGTGTCTAGGTTGAACCTGGCGCGCCTCGCCAAAACGGGGCAAAATTTTATTGAAAAAGAAAAAAGTCGTGAACAACGGAGATGTGCACACAAGAGATATTAAACTACTGGCCTACCAGAAAAAAGAAAGCTACCATAACTTCCTGAAAGAGGGTGTCACGGATGGCCTCCCCTGCTTTGCAGTAGTGGTCCAGCAGTGACCAAAACTCAAGAGTATCTAATATTGGCTTCCAAGGTATCTACCTGCACGCAAGATTACTCTTGGCAGAGATGAAGATAGAAGATTAATGCCACTTCTACCTTAAGGGAGGATTCACAAGATATTCCCAGAAGTCAAGAACAAAAGATGCTTAGGGCTGAGCAATTTGTTAACTTATTATCTGGTCCGTCGCTTTTTGTGAAGGTTTAAGCAATGGTTTAGCCCGTTCAAGCCCCCAGTTGGTGTCTTCTTTCTTCTTCTTTGATCCTTAACCGCCGGCCATCAAAGCAGTCAGTGGCCATCACGCCTTGTGGCGTCTTGTAGGGCAACAACAAATTGATTCCACTTTGCTCGGTCGGTGGCCATCCTTCGTACAGTGCCCCAACTCTGGTTCATTCTTTGCATCTCAGCCTCCACAACAGTCCTCCGCCAAGTTGTTTTTGGTCGGCCTCTCTTTCGTTTTCCTTCAGGGGTCCATAGCATAGCTGTTCTTGTGATGGCATCGGGGTCTCTTCTGAGGACATGGCCAACCCAGCTCCAGCGTCTACCAGCTATGATGGAGTGCATGTCCTCTTGCTTGCTCCGAGTAAGCAGATCGTGGTTGGTGATGGTATTCGGCCAAAAGATTCGGTGAATTTTTCTTAGGCATGTTGTGTGAAAAGAGGACAATTTTGACATTTCCTTCTCTGTAACTCTCCAGCATTCCACACCATAGAGAAGCACAGAAAGCACACAGCTCTGATATAATCCTAATTTTGTGCTTGTGCTGTACTGAGAGGACTTCCAGATGTTGTTTAGGCTAAAAAAAGCTGTTCTTGCTTTTGTTCATTCTGTTGTTGATGTCTTTGCTTGCTCCGCCGTCTGGTGTTACTATGCATCCTAGATATGTGAAGGTGTCTGTCTGTTCCAGTTGCTGATTCCTTGCTGATATGAGCTCAGGGTTGCTCACATTGAGCGTCATGACCTCTTCTTTAGATTGATGTTCAAGCCCTCCTGCTGGCTATACTTATTGAGTCTATCCGTTTTTTCCTGGATGTGTTGATGTGAATGTGCTAGTAGTGCAGTGTCATCTGCATATTCCAGATCTTCCAATGTAGAAAATGTAGTCCATCTTATTCCTTTTGGACTGCCCTCTGTTGTTTGCCGCATCACCCAGTCTATGACTGTTAAAAATAGAGTGGTTGATAAGGGGCATCCCTGTCGTACTCCTGTCTTCACCTCAAAGATTATGTTGCACTGCCCGACGCTACACATAAAGTTGGCATAGAGGCTTTTTATGATTGACACTATGCAGCTTGGAATTCCATAAGCCCTCAGTATTTTCCATAAACTGTCCCTATGTATACTGTCAAAAGCCTTTTCAAAATCAACGAAATTAATGTACAGCTGTCTTTGCTATTCTGAGCACTGCTCTATAATGTTCCTGAGGGTAAATATGTGATCTACACATCTTCTGTTTTTTCTAAATCCCGCTTGTTCTTTCCTCAGTTTGTGGTCTACTGCTTTTGAAATTCTCTGTATAATTATCCTGCCTAGTATTTTGCTGGAAACTGAGAGAAGGGTGATTCCTCTCCAGTTATTGCAGTCTGCAAGATCTCCCTTCTTGGGCAATTTGACAATTATTCCTTTGTTGCACTCCGTTGGTGTTGCCCCTGTTTTCCAGACTTGTGCAAATAGTGGTTCTAATAGTTCTGCTGCTAGCTCACGGTCTGTCTTGAATAGCTCTGCATTTATTAAGTTATCATGGCCAGGAGCTTTTCCATTCTTTAACCCTTTGATTGCTGTGATGATTTCTTCTTTTCGTGGAATGTCTGTATTAACATCTAGATCATTTTCAGCCTCAGGAACGTTCAATTGTGTCTCTGGTGGTTCCTTGTTCAGAGTTTCTCTGAAATGCTCTGCCCATCTTGTTTCCTGTCACTCTGCTGTCGTGATGAGATTTCCTTGCTTATCTCTTATTAGTGTAATATTGTTTGCACCTCGTTTTCCGCTGATGAATTTAGTTATTTGTATACTGTGCTTTGTTCATTTCTCAGTGCTGCCTCTTCTGCCTGATCGTCTAAGAAATTCCTTTTGTTGGCTCGGGTTTGGCGTTTAACTTCCTTGCTCAGCTGACTGTATTGTTCGCTATATAGTTGCTTTAACCTGGGGGACTTCGCTTCTGTTTTCTTTCTTTTCATTTCCTTTCTCAGTGTTATGGTGTTTAGTTTCTGGTGTTATCCAGTCTTGCTTCTTCCTTTCCTGGAATCCCAAGCATAATTTGCTGCTTTCCTTATATATTGTTGAAATGGTGTTGAATTTCTGGTCTATATCATCAGTCGATGTCTTTTCCTGACTTATGGCAAATTGATATCGTTTCTTTATACTAGCCGCGAAAGCTTTTCTGGTAAGGGGGTCCTTCAATTTGCTGATGTCAAACCTTTTCTGTGTAGTTACAGTTGGTCCTACCGTTCTTAGTTTCACTTTCAGTTTTGCTACTACTAAATAGTACATCTGCACCTCTTCTTACCCTCACATCCTGTAATGCATGTCTCCATCAACTATTAATCAGGACCATATGGTGATTCCCATGTCAATTTGTGAATTTCCTTGTGTGGGAAGAGTGTTCCTCCAATGACCAGGCTGTTAATGCTACAGAAACTTATTGATTTATCACCATTTTCGTTTGCTGTTCCGCTGCCGCATTTCCCCATTACTCTTTCATTATATGTATTGTGTGTTCCAACTTTCGCATTGAGGTTTCCCATTACTATGCATAATAAGATCATATCTAGGTGTGTCTTCCATTTCTTTCTGTAGTTGTTGATAGAATTCATCCTTGACCTTCATCGCTGTCATTTGTTGGTGCGTAGCATTGTATTATTGTAGTGTTGGTGAATCTCCCTCTCAATCTTATTCTTATCATTCTGTTGTTGATGGGTTTCCATTCCAGTAATGTCCTTTCTATTCCTTTCTGTAGAATAATGGCTACACCTTCTTTGTGCTGTCCATCCTCTCTTCCAGAGTAAAGTACTGTTTCTCCTGTTGCTGTTTTAACTTTTCCTGCCCCTGTCCATCTGCTCTCGCTTATCCCTAGAATGTGTAATCTATAGTTTCTCATTTCTGCTGTGACCTGTTTTAGTTTACCCTTCTCGTTCATTGTCCTGACATTCCAAAATCCTATTCTTGTTTCGCGTTTTGCGGTCAGGACGTCCGTTTTCGTGTCAGTGGCTTCCTTTCGGCTTTTACCACTGACAGTCATACGAGCCTCAGACTCCGGATCTCTGTCCCGCAGCAAAGTTTGTTCATTTGTTGTTGTTTCTGTAACTTCATTTCTTTTTACATATACAGGGGTGTCAGCCCTATGCTAAAACCCCCAACCTGGAGGACCTGGATGTCTGCTTTAGTCTGACCCCTGCCCGCGCAAACCTGTCCAGCTTGGTAGAACCTTCCAGGAGTAAAACTCCCGCTGGCATAGCTCTGGGGGTAATCAGGGTACGCAAGCCGCCACACCTCGACAAGGTATTGACACCAGTGATGGCAGCCAGTTGGTGTAATCCAACGAAATCCCTCATAAGGTATAGCTCTGTTTAGTGTAAATATATGTCTAAGTATTTATATATAGATATATTAATTATTCTGGCTCATACGTTTGCTTTCATACATATAACTGAATCAACTATTATTGTTTAGTTTTAGAACAACAGTTAACAAATTTAATAGTAAAATAGTCTTTAACAGGTTAAAATAAATATGGAAAGATTAGTGGAATTTTGATAGTTATAAAGTTCTCGTCATTGAGACGTAGGTGGAATTTTAACTTTATACTTAAAGTTTAACTGAAATGTCCTTTTTGCTGGTGCGTTTTAGTTAGCACTTAGCTTGCATGAGTGAGTCCTGCAGCTGTGGTTCATCAATTCTGTGATGACGAAAGCCTTCCACACACTCTCTTCCACTGTAGGCGGTTATGGTGGATGCTTTTCTCTCACACTAGCGGCGTTAGTACCACAAATCGTCTGATGGCTTGTAACCACGAACTTTAGACAAATAGAAAGAAACAAATGCCCGCTGAGTACATCTATTCGCCGCAAACTAACGGGCCCATTGTCATGCGCTCCACCCACCAATGTTAACCTCTCAGAAGAATTAAATTCCCGAGCACACAGTGTAACTGTAAATGTGATGAAAATTCACACATATCCTTCTGGGTGTTAACTAGGAAATTGCGCCTGGAGTGCGTGAATAATGTTTTGCCTGAATTACAATTAGAAAAGGTACATAAATCTCACAAGATAATATGTTACACTGGAGGCACATAAGATGTAGTCATCACTCATCACTGCTCCAGTCGGAGTCTGGAGTCGCTCTGCTGTCGGGTTTCCTACACGACTAGTCAGAAACAATTACCAGCTCTTGCTGTAGTGGTTCATGAATATACTATTTTCATAGGTTGAGGTTGCCAGCCTCATATTTATCCACTAGCAAGAAAACATGTTAAATTCACGTTTGTAATAGAAATGTTCACAACTTACCCCAAATTGGGTTATACACAATCTCCCTGCAGCACAAAGCATGGATAACAACAGAAACCATTAGTAAGATAGAAGACAGGAAAAACAAAAAAGCAGATTTAAACAGAATCAAAACCAGAAGCTCCAAAGCCAAGGCTCATGAAGTGTACATAGAAGCAAACAAAGAAGTAAGAAGAAACATCAAAAGAGACAAGATGAAATATATTGATGATTTGGCAAGGGAAGCAGGGGAAGCTGCTGCCAAAGGAAATATGAGGGACCTGTACAACAACACAAAGAAGCTAACAGGGAGATATAAGCAAGCAAATGACCTCATAAAAGATAAGAATGGAAAATTGCATAGTAATATACAAGAACAAATGAAGAGATGGACAGAACATTGTGAGGAACTTCTCAATAGACCATCTCCAACTAATCACCCAGACATCCAGCCAGCAGAAGAGGAGCTACAAATCAGCTGTGAACGACCAAGTAGAGAAGAAATAAAGAAAGCCATGGGGCTTCTGAAGGATGGAAAAGCGGCTGGTCCAGATTGCTTTCCAGCGGAGGCCATCGGAACAGATATTGATACCTCTGCAAAGATATTGTTCAAACTACTTGGCAAAGTCTGGGAGAGAGAACGAACGAACGAACTTTATTTTCAAAGGGTTTAGAATTGGGCACGCAGGCCCATCTAGAGAGGAAATACCAGCAGAATGGAAGGAAGGTTATCTGGTCAAGTTGCCTAAGAAGGGAAACTTACAAGAGTGCATAAATTATAGAGGAAGAATGTTAATATCAGTGCCAGGAAAAGTATTAAACAGAATCATCCTGAAGAGATTAAAAGAGTCCATAGACAAGCAGCTGAGAGATGAACAAGCAGGTTTTCTACAAAATAGATCCTGAACAGACCAGATAGCCACATTGAGAATAATAGTTGAACAAAGTCTGGAATGGAATTCACCGCTATACATCGGATTCGTGGACTATGAAAAGGCATTTGACAGTGCAGACAGAGAATCGCTTTGGAAATTGATGAGCATTATGGAGTTCCCATGAAAATCATTAACTTAATTATGAAGACATGACATGTAGAGTTCTTCATGAAGGACAACTTACAGAACCGTTTAGGATTTGAACGGGAGTGAGACAGGGATGCCTCTTGTCTCCATTTCTTTTCTTACAAGCAATAGATTGGGTTATGAAAACATCGACATCACATAACAGAAATGGAATCCAGTGGAATCTGACTAAACAGCTTGATGATCTGGATTTTGCAGATGACTTGGCTGTTCTGTCCCATAACCATAATCAGATGCAAGAGAAAATGAAAATTCTCGATGAGAGGTCACAACAAGTGGGCCTGAAAATACACAGGGAAAAGACAAAGATTATGAGAATAAATGCAAGAAATGATAACAAGGTTGAACTAGAAGAAACACCACTAAAAGATGTAGAATCTTACACATATCTTGGAAGTAATATAGTTGGAGGGAACGACAATGATATAAAAATAAGAATACAAAAAGCAAGAGGAGCTTTCATTGCATTGGGAAACATATGGAGAACAAGAGAAATCAAGTCCAACACGAAAATAAGAATCTTCAACTCAAATGTGAAGTCAGTCCTATTGTATGGCTCTGAGACATGGAGAACAACAAAAACAACAACCAAACAGCTACAGACTTTTATAAACGGGTGCTTGCGTAGAATAGAAGGACTGAAATGGTATGACAAAGTCACAAATGTGGAATTGATGACAAGAACCAGACAAGTGCCAGTGGAACAAGAGTTGAGAAGAAGACGCTGGCGATGGATAGGACACACATTGAGGAAACCTGTTGATAGCATTACAAGGCAGTCCTTGTTCTGGAATCCACAGAGAAAGAGAGGCAGAGGTAGACCAAAAAACACATGGAGAAGAGAACTGGAAACAGGTGAAAATGATAAGGAAAACATGGAAAGAACTTGAGCGGATGGCACAGGACAGGAAGACTTGGCATGTGTTTGTTGAAGGCCTATGCTCCTTGGGGAGCTAAAGGGTATTGATTGATTGATTGATTGAATAGAAATGTTCACAACTTACCCCAAATTGGGTTATACACAATCTCCCTGCGCAGATTTAGAATAGACCCGAGCAATTTCGGTGCATATGCTCTCGAATCAATTTCGTCTGAGAAATTCCTCTTATGACGGGTGAAACACGATCTGGAAATCTATAATTCCTCTTATGACGGGTGAAACACTTGGTCTGGAAATGTATAATTTCTCTTATGACGGGTGAAACACTTCCTAGGTTTCCAGTTTTGTATTTATAAAGCCTGGTCCTGAAGTTTTACAGTCGTGTATTTAAATATGCGGGTTTACTCTTAGGGTTTAAGTTTTTTGGGAATACACAATCTCCTTGCGCAGATTTTCAGATGTGCATATTCAGTGCATATGCTCTCGAATCAATTTCGTCTGAGAAATTCCTCTTATGACGGTGTTCTATGAATCACTTGGCCTGGGAAACTAGTAATTCCTCTTCGACGGATGTTCTGCGATACACTTGGTCTGGGATATTATTTCTCTTATGACTGATGATCAAATTCCTAGGTTTCCTGGCGGAACTTAAATACGTCTGAGGAGTGGTAAACAAGATAAAGACAGTCCTATAGCAAATACTTCCATAGGGGAGTGGAGTGTTAGAGACTTTCCCCTACTAGATTCAGCATAGAGAGTAAAAAATGGTGTAAAAAATATTCCAAATAATAATAAATGAAAGGGCAAAAATGATGCCAAATAAAAGCGATGAGTGAGAGGAAGAGAAAAATGAAGAAAAAAGTGATACTGACGTAGTGGACGTGAGATCGCACAACTGTATCGTCAAAGAGGGTTAATTACGTGCACTCGGGAAAACTGGATTGAGAGATTCGGTAGCAGTGAGGCATGGAAAGTGATATAATGTATATACTTGTGTGTGTGTGTGTGTGTGTGTGAGAGAGAGAGAGAGAGAGAGAGAGAGAGAGAGAGAGAGAGAGAGAGAGAGAGAGAGATATTTTCCCTTACTTTCTGTTTACCACGGTTAACGATGTATTTATCCGGACCTGGCATCAGAATGGTTCCGGTTTTCGTGTGCTCGACCATTACAATCTTCACTACGTCTGGTAATCTACAAGGTGTCCAAAAAGTCACTAATCGGAGGGGAAATAATTTGGTTCTGCTCAGTTTCAGAATCCTTTATTCTTTCCTGTGTCTCTGTGTTTCGACACAAATCATCTTCATCCGATCCTATTTCCTTTCTCATTTTAAATTGAATGTTGTTTACCTGAATGCAGGGAGTTTGTCTGATGTTGCTCACCTGAATGCAGGGAGTTTGTCTGATGTTGCTCACCTGAATGCAGGGTGTTTGTCTGATGTTGTTATTTTCTGCCAGGTTTTTCTGATATGATCCGTTGGTTCTTTTTCATACTCTTACAGGTAATATGTGCACTTTTTTCCGCTCTCCGTTGTAACCTTGCACCTTTGTCTGTTTCTTGCTGTTACGTTGTTTATCCCCCACACTGTTCCTTTTCTTATTTCGCCTATGAAACTTCTCACCACTATCCTAGTTCTTCTCCTATTCAGGCTGTCCCAGTGTGGTGCTTTGTCCACTGTGTCTCATTCCCACTCTCTGTGGTATGATTGGTGTTTATATCTATCATACGCCCTTCCTCTCAAATTCATAATTTGGCTTCAGTATTCCTAAAATATTTCGGTCTGCGAATATTGTAGCATTCCTATTACATGCGGCAGGAAGAGACTAATAATTTTCTGGGATGTAAATGCCTTAACCCAGACTCTTAGTATAACGGAGAGCATCGCTAGCTCCTGTCGCCAGCAGTTTCCCGCCAGAAGATTAGATAGCACTTAGATTAGAAGCGGCACCTCGGGTGAGTCGGGCAGTTTCGGGAAGCTGCTGTAGCGTCACTAACTACAGACAGATTAAAATGGCGTAAAGTAATACGTTGTATTTCCCCTGCGGTATAGATTTATTCGTACTTTACATGGGTTCTTCCCCTTTCCGTCTGTTGTGAAATGTGTTTGGAGGAGGCTTATATTGCGAAGAAGTTACTTTCTTATTGAACTTTTTCTCTTTCTCATTTATCGTTTGTACTGAACAGTGCTGTTGCGTCTTTTGCATCAGAACGATAAAAACGACTGGTGGCTGACACAGATTCTGTGCAGTCTGATTACTATGTTTTTCAACCCCCCCCCCCCCCCCCAAGTTTTGTCGTTATCTGCCCAATAATCCACATGGATCCAGGGGCTCTATATTGGAGAACAAAGAATGTAACCAGTGCACCCTGTCAAAATTGTCATAATAGGCGACTAAGGATGTTTGTTCATAAAACTAGCAGTTTCGTGAGTAAAAAACATAAATGCAGAAACCATTATGAGAACTTCTTTGGCGCAAGATCCTTGCAGCGGGAGAGCGCCGGTGTAGGAGGTAGGAAGGACGTACCCGGCAACACGCACTGTACAGTGCTTCCTGCCGTCAGGTAGGGAACACTAGACAAGTGATTCTTGCCTAGGTAGCAGGCACTTAACTCGGGCAGGAAGCACTGCACAGTAGGAGGTAGGAAGGACGTACCCGGCAACACGCACTGTACAGTAATTCTTATCTGAAAAAAAAAAAAAATTGGTATATCGCACTGCGTTGTAGTTATTATAATCCATTAGGCAGACTTTCCTTCCTTTATAGGACAAAAGACTGCAGTTCCCTTTCTTCGCTGCCTTTTACTTCCCTAACTCACGAGCATAGTCAGGTATCCATTTACAGCTGAGTAGACCGGACCATGTCGATACCGTGAATCGAACCCAGCACCTTTGCCGAGAGAGAGAGAGAGCAGGGCTCTAACCACTCTTTCAATCGGACGCTCAATAAATATGTAAATAAATAAAATTGCATATAATTGTATTTCTGAATAATTTTTATTAATTATAATTGTTTAACTAAAAAAAATATGAAAGAAAGATCTTGGTTGTCATATCACAATGTGTATACAAACAGACTTTCCGTTAAGGAAAAGACATCAAATAAGCTTCATTTAATTATTTACAGGTATCATACTGAGACGGAATGTCAAGAGTGGCTGAAGTTACATCTTAGTATACGTGTTCAAAACCCACATTTTTACGAGCTAATTTTAGGGAGGACTTTTGAGACATGACAACCGTTAGTGGTTTTACAAGAAATAATTTATTTATAATGATAACATACAACGTTAAGTATTAAAACGTGAAGCGATAAAAGCGCTACGACCGGCACTTAGTTGAATTGGTCAGTGAGTTTAAACATGTTAATTAGGTTATACGTGATAACAAACAATTGTAGACTTCTTTGCTAAGACTTGATTGCATCATAACGGCCTTTTATCGTGAACGCTTCACGTTAAAGGTCGTAAATACTTAACACCATTAGGTAAGTTGAGATAAGATTCGCGCGACTCAGAGGCACTAATAAGAGAGATAAACCCGTTTAATTATTCAGAGTTGGGGTATTTTGTATACTTTTGTACGAAGGATGGCCGCCGACCGAACAAAGTGGAATCAATTTGTTGCTGCCCTACAAGACGACACCAGGCGTGTTGGCCACTGACTGCTTTTACGGTCGGCGGCTATGGATCAAAGAAGAGAAGAAGAATTATTCGGGCATGGAAGAAACACGATCTTTTTATTGCCACTATAAATTTTCTGATAGGTGAATAGTGGATTGTTCTGAGAATATATGCAACATAAATGGATGCCCAGGTGACGAACAGCCTATTAGGAAATAAGTCTGTCACTCTAACAATGCTTATTGGAGAAAGGGACTACTTTTGTCTATTTTGAAATGTGAACAAAGCTAGCTATTATTTATTTTATTTTAGAAATTAATATTATTTTGTATTGTATTGTATATTAGCATTAAGTAAACTGAACTAATTTTTTTTTAGTGAAACTTAATGAAAAAATAAAAATGAAGATCACTGAAAATCAGATGTGAAAATTGTCAACATTAAACGAAAAATGATGTTTTTTTAAAAAGCTTTCATAAAGATTCGTGTTTTTTATGTGCTCTTGTATCGTAATTCAAAATAGCTAGCTATCTACAACAACTTAACTTGATTACAATTAAACTTATTACGGACGAAAAAAATAAGCTTCGTTGCCCGCTCCGCTATAAGTATGTTCTGGCCACAGAGAAGATTTATTTCACAATGCACTGGCGCAGTCATTTCACTGCACCCTTGTATGGACATGGTGTAAAGCATACATGCGGGCGTGAGATGGCAGGGAAAGCAAATCCGTAAAAATTGCGTGCTGTGCTGAAATTGGATGTGTCGGGCCGAAAGGCGCAGATATCGCAAACTTCGACACCTCGTAAGCCTACATACCGCTCAGGAAAGGCCGTATTTAAGAGTGAGATATGATGGAGCAAACGCAAACAACACATTTCACAATTATTTGACTTTTTATATTAAGGTACAGAAATAGTTTTTAATGCTCTTTTGGTAATAGTAGTTACTAAATAAGCAATATACACATGTTTAACATATTTTAAACTGACGTATACTGATTTTCGTTGGTAAGATCTATATTTCGAAGGAATGTCCTATTCAGTTTTACTTTATTAATGCTCTTTATTTATACACTGCCAAGTAGAAATAAAAACGTAATTATCATATATTATGGCCTTGGTTTTACTGGCACCTCCATTTCTCAATACATACAATACAGCATTAATTATACTTATGTACGGGTTTCCGTTTTTTTTTTTAACCTTTAAAATGTTAAGTCCTTCCTACCCAAGTACAGTGCTTCCTAGCTAGCAGGTAAGGTTCACTGTACAGTGCCCGCTACCGTTAGGTAGGAGGCACTGTACCGTGCTTCCTATCGTTAAGTCCTTGGTGCCTCCTACACCGGTGCTCCTTAAAGAGACTAAAAGGCAAAGTACAAGAAAGAAAAATAATTTGTATCTCGCTTGGCTTGTACAGATCATCTGGCTTGTACAGATCATCTACGCGACCTAAGAACAATATTGTTTTCTATCGAAAATTTCTGTATGCACAGTTTTAAACTTCATGATTTGGTGATGCAGTAGAGTAAAATTATGCAGTTATCAGCAGGCCACCGTAAAGTTGACCATGATTAACAACTGACTTACGGCTGGTTAGGGCAGAATTTCCCAAACTTCTGACTGTGACTTGCTGATGGTCATAGAAAATGCCAGTTTTATAGAGTTCAGATAATTTGTTACTTTTTACATCTAAATATCATATCAGTATCTGAATGGATGATTGTTGTGGTATGATAACAGTATCTTTATTTACTTCATCTCTACCTCTTAGACCAGTATATTCATCTTTACTGTTCAACGAATACGCGGCAATACATTTCGGATCGCGCGGACTCATCACCCTGATTTTCTCTGCTTTCATCTTCTCTGCTCGCGAAAGAAAAGCCGTTTATTTATTAAGAAAGAAAAAAATATTTAAAACAAAATTAACTTAATAAATACGTTCGCTGTTTTTTATATACACACATACATATGCGTGTCTGTCTATTGTTATATGTCAGTGTGTGAACGAGATAAAGCGTAGGCAGTCCGTGTCTTTGGACACGTCTCGGGATGAGAAAGTTTAAATTTAGAGTGCCTGATAACAGGTGGTAATTTCAGCTTAAAATGCAGAAGGTTAAAAAAAAAAAAAAAGATATACGCTGCTTAGCTGATCACATGACACGAGAGGCAAAATGACGCTTAGAATGATTAAAGTAAATTAATATTAGACAAACATAAAGGTATGTTTTCAGGCACTCGTAAGAAATAAAGAAGTAGAACACTTGGACAACAGAAAAACAACAGACGTGAGTGGCTTACCCAGGGTTCGAACCCCGTACCTTCCGTACGACAACTCCGCCTAGCTATCAAGCGAATCACACTGACCCCACGGCCAGCTAGGCATCCCCAAAAAAAGATGCTTTACTGGCTATTTATCAGTAAGAAACACAAGATAACACCGGAAGTATACAGTGGGCAACTCAGCCCCTTAATGACGCAATCACTTCTGTTGTTCTCCTATTAACAGTATGTGTCAGTCCAAACAAGAAAAGACCTTGATACTGGGTCCAGTAAATAGTAGAAGACTAAAGGACAATAGTATAGAACAGTGGGTAGGTTTCTGGTATTGTATGAACATAAATAACACATAAGGAAGGGAAACCCGAGGCCTGTAAACAGTAAATTAATATTAGACAAACATAAAGGTATGTTTTCAGGCACTCGTAAGAAATAAAGAAGTAGAACACTTGGACAACAGAAAAACAACAGACGTGAGTGGCTTACCCAGGGTTCGAACCCCGTACCTTCCGTACGACAACTCCGCCTAGCTATCAAGCGAATCACACTGTTCACACTGTTGTCCAAGTGTTCTACTTCTTTATTTCTTACGAGTGCCTGAAAACATACCTTTATGTTTGTCTAATATTAATTTACTGTTTACAGGCCTCGGGTTTCCCTTCCTTATGTGTTATTTATGTTCATACAATACCAGAAACCTACCCACTGTTCTATACTATTGTCCTTTAGTCTTCTACTATTTACTGGACCCAGTATCAAGGTCTTTGTCTTGTTTGGACTGACACATACTGTTAATAGGAGAACAACAGAAGTGATTGCGTCATTAAGGGGCTGAGTTGCCCACTGTATACTTCCGGTGTTATCTTGTGTTTCTTACTGATAAATAGCCAGTAAAGCATCTTTTTTTGGGGATGCCTAGCTGGCCGTGGGGTCAGTGTGATTCGCTTGATAGCTAGGCGGAGTTGTCGTACGGAAGGTACGGGGTTCGAACCCTGGGTAAGCCACTCACGTCTGTTGTTTTTCTGTTGTCCAAGTGTTCTACTTCTTTATTTCTTACGAGTGCCTGAAAACATACCTTTGTGTTTGTCTAATATTAATTTACTGTTTACAGGCCTCGGGTTTCCCTTCCTTATGTGTTAGAATGATTGAAGACAGCGGTGACCGTAGGAAATGGCGAGACATGATCGCCAACGATAAAGGCAGTTTGCTCTGTAACGATGCCATCTATTGACTTGTGTGCTGTTAGATATAAGCACCGCAATCTTTGCCTGACACTGCCTGAGATTTGTTAGTCCAGTAGAGAAGCTAGCATGATCCGTCTTGAGATCAATACAAAATCCTCGGCACTTGTCTCGCTAGTCAGTAGTGGAAATATTTTAATTTGACTGTGCTGTCTTTCAGGTATGTTTGCCTAGAGCAAATATTAATGTAGGACACACAAGCGGGTGTTACGTGTTTTTTAAAGGCATTGCAGTTTATGGTATTCATAGTAAGAGAAGGGAAACATCATTAGATGGTCGATTATGAGAGAGGGAAAAAAGTACGATTATATTTTCTTTAATTTCTGGAGTATTTTGTTGAGCACATTGGCATTATCAGCAGCAGCTGCCATCTCCACATTGAAGGTCCGCTACCATGGATCTCTATGTGTTCTGTCTATTATCTTGGTGGTACACTCTGACAGGATCTTACTTGTTCATATCTTGATGTTATATTCCCACTTATAGCTCTCTCTTCCTCTCGCACTTGTGCATTAAAACTCTTGCGTCCATTATGGTCTTTAGCAAGGGTTTATGTCTTTTTATGTGGCCAAAATATTTTATCTGTCTTATTTTGATTTCCTTCTAGCTTTTCTAGGAACTCTAATTGTTTTCTTCTCTGTCCACGAGATGCACCTCGCTCTCAGATACGGATGTGAAAAGTGCATGTACTTTCGCTGTTGTGTTTTCTGTGTCGAGAGTACGTACGGGAAAAATTGCTTTAGCTCTTACTCCAGAATGAGCCGTGTGTACCTGCTGGAGAAAGAACTGATAACAGTATCTTTTTTTACTTCATCTCTACCTCTGACCAGCTCTTTCCGTTAGTTTTCGAAAGGGGCCTAATCGGTTGTCCGTCATGCCCATGTGCCATCTTACTTGTTCTCTGACATACATTTTGATTTATGTCTGTTTTTTTATTTGTACAATAAGTCTTCCCTCACCGAAAGTTTCTTCAGACGCATCTGGTTACAGCTAATCATTTTAAAAATGTTGTTGAATACTTGTTGTAGCCGCGAAATTCTTTACCTAAACAATTTCATTTATGTAATTTATAAGTTAGCACACTTATAGTAATTAAACAGTGAAACATTTCTGTGAAGTTCACAGTTTTATTTTTATGTTGAACTGAATGTTTGTTGATTTCAACTCCGTAAGAAGTATTACCAAGTAGGGCCAGAGAGCTGTATGAAAAGTAAGTAAAAAGTGATTTAAAAAAATGATTAACAACATTTATTAACTACATATAATTATCATACATATAAAACGAAATATTATGTATGTACTGTACTGTACTTAAAAAAAATGTTATAGGACTTTAATCGCGTCTACTTCTTTCGCTTGTGGCTAAATTTGTCACGCATAGCTGTCTGCACCATCAGACGACTGGTTAGCAGAAGGATTGTAGGTGTTGAAAACGTTTTCTGGCTCTAGATGTAGAATGCACGGCTGTTTGGTCAATGAAGGCAGAATATATTCAAGAGACTTTAAAAAAAAAATTAAAAAAAAAGAATCAAGTTGCGTGGTCACCTTCTTTTTCTCTTCAAGAAACACCTTGTAGCAATTAAGATTTTGTTCTGTGCTATAGATTAACATAGAACTGCATTTCATTTCGGGGTAATGCTTCATTATTGTAAAAATGACAATGTTTCTTGGCCATCGCACCATCCTGAATGAACCCTCAAGAAACACCTTGTAGCAATTAAGATTTTGTTATGTGCTACGGATTAACATAGAACTGCATTTCATTTTGGGGTAATGCTTCATTATCTTAGAAGTGACAATGCTTCTTGGCCATCCCACCACCCTGAATGAACTTGATGAGCATGTGAAAGTTATATTTCTGCCTCCCCTGGAGTTTAGCGCTCAGCGTAAGATCGACTTTTTTAAAGCGCATACAGTTAGTTATATGGCACAACACACAAACATCGTTATACCGAAAAAGCGCTAATCGAACAGCGTTAGACTGGGGGATTGGTTTAGATGTTATGTAAAGTTGTTAGTTTATATATGTTACTTTCCAGAAATCACAAAACATAATAACATGCCTTTCATTTTTTACTTTCTAGGTATCAGACATCCTGAAGAACTTTCGTTTATGAGAAAATGGGACAAAGAAGATTTAAAAAAGGTGGCGAAAGAAGTTCACAAGAGAAAAAAGAAAGGCGACACAGATGTGAACGGAGCTCTCAGTGCTAACGGGACGCTTCATAATTCTCAAGGAAGTTTGGACGGTGGCAAGCTCAGTCCTTATCCCAGCAGGAGTCCAGTTGGACCATCTCCAACAGTAAGTGCTAGCCGCTCGTTTATTTCACCTCCTTGTCAACTTATTCACATAGACCAGTGACTACCTTATAGATTTGTCAGTGTTACCAACTGCTATACCTGTTTAGACACAAAGACCAGTGATCACCTTATAGATTTGTGCGCCATAATCCATCATGAACTCTCAGCTCCCAAGGAGTATAGGTCTTCAACAGATGCCAAGTTTCCCGTGTCCTGTGAAGTCCGTTTAAGGTCTTTCCATGTCGTCTTTATATCTTTTATTGCCTTCAGTCCTCCGAGGACTTTTCGGTCTTTCACTGTATGTCCTACCCAGGGGATTCTAGAACAAAGACTACCATGTATTGCTTTCAACAGGTTCTCTTAGTGTGTGAGAGCCAGCGTCTTCTTCTTCTCGTCTCCTGTTCCACACTTGCTGATGTTTTTGTGTCTTAAAGTTTCTGCAGGATATGGCAGCAGGCCCAGTACCCAAACTTCCTTAGGAACATTTTACGACATACTTGGTAAATTCGAGTGTTACTATTCACTGCTCCCTTTTCGGGCCATTTTAATACATCGTCATTTTCCGTTTCTGTCCCTGTAGAGCAGTGTTTCCCAAACTTTTTAGGGTCACCGCCCCCTTGGCTCCCAGGGCATGTACCCAGCGCCCCCCTGCATTTCCCCACAGTACATAAAAAATGTAAAGAGCGAAAAATAAGAGCAACTGTTAATACAGTAACAACTAATTGCTCAATTTATCACATTCTAATATAAAGCTACAGATACGCTTATTTATTAACTTAATTTAAAAAAGAAAAACTTTATTACTTAATGCAGTAAAACAAACAACAGTATGTGAAAGTAGATTAGTAACAAACTTACTTCATTTTTAACTTCAGTGAGATGGATGTGCCTGGTGTAGTGATATCAGCTTCTCAACATCAGGCTGAAAGTTACTTAGAAGGAGTCTCAGATCCCCACGTTCAGTAATCTGCAGTCTGTTTCTCTGCTTCGAAAGAAGTTGGACAACCGCGCTGACACCAAGCTCTACTAAATACGATGTTGGAAAGGCAATACAGAACATCTTAACCTTTCCACACACTGCAGGGTAGCGTTCAGAGATTTCTTTCTGCAACCAACAGTCTTGATATGATTTCTTGAACATTGGCTTAAGCTCAACGTCATTTTGTAGTGATATCAGTTCCTCTTCCACCCTTCCTAGTTCCTCACTGCACGTATTATCCAGTCTGGAATCGTGATCAAAAGAAGATTCTGAAACCTCTGAGACATGTCTTTATGCGGGACCTCAGCATCAGCATATCTAGGTGTGCACAATATACTTGAAGATTATCCTCTGGTATTTTGTCTTTCTCTTCCAACTCTAAGAGGCTGGGAAATTGCATTAACTCGCGACGGCCAATATTACGTTTGAATAGGGTTAATTTGGCCAGAAACGTGGAGACGACAGGTTTGACTTTTATAAGATTAATATCATTTCCTTGCAGTTGTAGATTTATTTCGTTAAACTTTGTGAATAAATCTGACAAACATGCAATGTCATGCTGATATTCGTTAGTTCTGTACTGAGCGAAGCATGCGAGTCTTTGAAGAATTCTACCACAGTTTCAAAAAGAGCATAAAAGCGTCTTAGACAATTTCCTTTTGAGCGCCACCTGACTTCTGTGTGCATCAGCAAACGTTCAAACTGTTCATCATTCTCAGTACAAAGCTCTCGAAATAGTCGAGAATTGAGAGCATGGGACTTAATTTTGTTAATCGCTGTGATACCAGTATTTAATGATTTGTGAAGCCGATCACTTAGATTTTTTACGACAAGATGTTGTCTGTGAATTACACAGTGTATTGTAAATATACCAGGTACAGCTTCTTTTAAGAAAGCGATAAACCCGCGGTAACAACCTATCATTGATGGTGCCCCATCTGTTGCACAAGCAAGAATGTTAGTAAGCGGAATGTCCTTTTTTTTTTTTTTAATTTCTCTACTACACGAAATATTGACTCCCCTTTTGTATCAGTTACTAGTTGCTTAGCAAATAACAACTCTTGAGCCAAGCTTTCATCTTTTACGAAGCGATTCGTTGCCCGGCAAAGTTGACTCATCCAACTGCAATGCAAATTCTGTTGTCCTAAGTATGTTGCACAATGTATTTTCAACATTCTCAGCCATTTCATCTATTCTTCTTTGAACAGAGATATTGCTGAGCGGAATTGCTTTAATTATTTGTTCAGGTGACTTATGCATAACTGTACTCACAAACTCCCTGATAGATGGCAAAATCAAATTTTCTGCGATTGTGTGAGACTTTCCAGATTTAGCTATCAGCAATGAAATTGTGTATGAAGCTCGCATACCTTCACAGCTTTGTTGTGAAGTGTTGACAAACATGTCACGGACAGTTTTAGGTTTCTGAAAATTTTCACGAAGTGACTGAAAATATGTCACAC